>JAEIFU010001278.1:0-74505 GCA_018904235.1 Lordiphosa stackelbergi
ATTGTTTTTTTGTTCGTCGTAGGAGGCAAAGTTATGCCTGCCAAATTTATTTTGTACCTGGCTAAGTTCTTTTGTGATTGACTTAGGTTGAAAAATGAGTGCAAGGCGTCAAATTGAATGCGAAGAGCGCGGCTTATCAGTCTATTGATCCACTTAATCGTAAAGTTTCTAGACAGTTTTCTAGACTTCAAGTGGCCCGAAAAGTTTACTTTCGTTAATCAAGGAGATTAGGGAGATTGAAATTCTGAAGAACAAAACGCACGCCAGCAAACTGAAAGAATCAAAGTCTTTACATCAAGAGCTGCTGAAAAACACTATGCAACAACCAAAATGCACACAGGCTGAGATTGTTTTTTTCTGACGCATTACCCCTGGGTAAAAAAAAATTCACTAAACATTTTTCTGTAGTTAACATTTATATATACTCTGTTCTAAAAGAACACAGAGTATATTGGGTTTGTAAAAAGCAGAAGCAAACATCTTAGACCCTTTAAAGTATATATGTTTTTGATGCCCAGAGAAGGTTTTCATAAATTCGAAATTAAAGATATTTTTCAGAATCGAGCTCTTTTGAGTTATTTGTGCTTCGGTTTGGGCTGTAAAAATTAATTTGCTTCGGACTCGCTGCGGACTAGGGTAACAATCTCTTAGTTTACTTTTCTTTTTCAGGCAACTCCAGCATTCACTTAAACGAAAATATTTAAATTTAAGCCAGCCTAATCAAACAAAGAGTACACTCAGAAAAATAATGTTCCATAAATTTTACAAATTCGCCTTAATTTTAAATCGATCGATATTTTAGTAAACAATATATCAGAATATAATACTTTGGCAATTGCAGACTGTCGATTTTTCTTTCAAAAACGAAATCTAAAGAAAATTCTAAGAAAACTTCACCTAAAAACCATGGGTCAGGTCTGTTGTCCTACTTAGAAATCGCACTTCTACTAAGAAAATAAGGTATTGTTAAAGAAAATCTATGGCTAAATACCGGAGCTGGATCAAGTTGAATGCATGAATTCATGCATGAATATATGTATATATTTGGACATTTTTCGCTGTACACACTGAAAACTATCGGAATGTAACTCTGTAAATAATCTGAGCCTGTACAGTTACTGCTAATACTATATTCCAAGCATGGTTTTAAGCCGGTAGCGGCTGCGAAAATTGTGGATGGATAATTTGTGAAATAATCTGCAACTAAGGTACGAAGAGTTTACACACCACAACATAAGCCTTATAAGTTGATTATACATTTAGGTTTCTTACCAAAAAGGGGAAACTTGCAATGAGTCCTCTTACACAGACGCTCAGACCAAAAACACTAGTTCACAGGTGCAAAACAAAAAGTGAGTTAGTGATATTTTCTCGTATCAAATTGGCCTTCATTTGAAAAATGCTTAGATGAAATATATAACTTTTACATTTCGAACATATTAAAGTGATATTGTTCAGATCAACAATGCGATAATTGTAAATATTCCAAATAAATTTTTTTCGTATTAAAGCTATATTTTTAAAATACCTGCAGAACATATTTTTTAAAGAACATGGAACTTAGTTGCTTTCATGTTAGCGACTTAAATTCTTATTTATTGCCCTTTGACAAAATTTTTGTTGGTCTTAAAGTCCAACAATGTATATATAGAGAAATCCACAACGTTTAAAGGAAAGGAAACGGTACGCGAATTTTACTTGGAGCTGGTACTGCAAGTAATGCAGCGCTTTTGGCCGAGAGGATATTAAATCTCTGAAAACTGTATATCAGTTTGCCACTAATTAAAAACTTTGAGTATTCATATGAATCGGATCCAGATGAAATTATTTCCTGTGGGTTAAAGTTAACTGAAGCCAAGTTAAAAAAAGAAGAGATTTCATTATTTTGGGATGAACTGGCAAAAGTAAAACACGAGGTTGAAGTGTTTAAGGAATTAGTAGTATTTATAAGAAATATATTGTCCCTTCCATTCCACATCTGCTTCGGCAGAGGGTAATTTTTTTGCCATCAGTTTATGCTATTCAAGAAACTCTGTACGAGTACAGATCCAAATTATGTGGGGACTTTTAAATATAGAAAAGCGTGATAAATTCATAAAAAAATTTTGATTTTACTTGTAATTTAAAAATTCTCAATAAAGGGAATGGATGTATAATTTTACGTTATTTTGAAAAAGATATTTTTTATTCAATGAAATGAAAATATAAGATGAATAAGTAAAGAATTTTTTTTTTGGATATAAGAATTTTGGAATATTGATTGGTTTGTTTTTTTAATGTTTAGATAGTAAATTAATACATGAAATATTTTTTGTTCTTAATTTTTAAGTTTAAGAACACTTAAGAAATGAAAAGGATGTGCTATTTTACGTTATTGTCAAAGAGATATTTTGAAAAAATAACATGAATAAGGAAGAAAAAAGGTTTGGCTCTTTTTCTATGAAAATGGTTCTTTTTATTTTATTCACTTTGGTGAAGTTTGCAAAGAATTATCAGTAGATTTCGTTTTTGCTAAATTTGACACCCTAATTTAAGGGCCGATTTCTCATCTTCTAAATAGCTGCTATGTGTCAGATAAGCTTACGGTTTTCTCTAGTTTTTCTCTATGTAGAAGATTTGAAATCGGTAGAGTTTCTTCTTTTTCTTCTTTTCCGGGCAAATTTTGAGCTTTTTTTTACGAGTGTATGAATGTTTAGCATGTTAATGGCAAATTAATCAATGAGTCCCGCTTACACTAATTACTTATACATGGCACTAGACTGAGCGAACTTATATAAACTAAAGATTCCACACTTGATTACTAGTTGAGTTGAGGTAGTCCCGTTCAATTGTACTTTTTAAGGTAGAGAAAATGACACCTTATACCGAAGCCGCTTTGTGTCCAACCAGTTCTTCCCCCAACAACAACAAAAAGGGTGAACTCTTCGAAACGGATGCGGCTACTTTAGATGGTGGTTTGGCCAAGGATATTTCCGTCCTAAAAAGCGCAGAACCGTATAAATATAAATTGGTCTGGACTAACATATTCATCTTCCTATATTTGCATTTGGCCTCCATCTATGGAATTTGGTTGGTGGTTAGTTGTTCCATCAAATGGCAGACTTTTGTGTGGTTTGCCTTTGTGATGATCGTCTCACTGATGGGCATCTCTGTTGGAGCTCATCGTCTGTGGTCACATCGTACTTTCAAAGCGAATGTAGCGTTCCGTTTGCTTTTAATCTTCCTTAATACGATAGCTTTTCAAGATCCGGTGTATGTCTGGGCACGTGATCATCGTGTGCATCACAAGTTCACGAATACCTATGCCGATCCTCACGATTCACGACGTGGTTGGTTTTTCGCCCACATTGGCTGGTTGCTGGTCAAAAAACATCCCGAAGTGTCGATCAAGGGTAAAGAAATTGATCTATCCGATTTACACGAGGATCGTTGGGTCATGTTCCAGAAGAAGTATTATTTGATTCTGATGCCAATTTGCTGCTTCCTGCTAACCACCATCGTACCCATGATATTCTGGGGTGAAACCTTCAGCAATTCATGGCATGTGCCCACTTTGTTCCGTTGGTGTTGGAGTCTGAATTGCATTTGGCTGGTAAATAGTTCGGCCCATATCTATGGCAATCGTGCGTATGACAAATCAATCAGCCCCACGAACGAGCCTTTACTAATTTGGCTACATTTTGGAGAGGGATACCACAATTTTCATCATATTTTCCCTTGGGATTTTAAATGTGCCGAATCTGCAAAGAATGCTAGAGATGTTTCGACATATTTTTTACAATTCTTTGCCTGGTTGGGTTGGGCCTACGATCTGAAGAGTGTGCCAACGGTAATGGTGAAGAATCGGGTACTACGCACTGGCGATGGTACACATCCTGTGTGGGGATGGGGCGATAAGGATTTGCCCAAAGAGGATATAAATGGAGCTACTATTACAAACCCAAGGAGGAATTAAATTTCAGACAGAAATTAATGTAATTAATTTAGACAATGGAAAAGCCTGAGATGGCCAAACTGCTATTAGAACTTTGATTAAGTGTAACTGTTTTTGTACTTGTTTGTAATCCTTATGATGTCAAGTAAAATAAAGCTTAAACCTGTATAAAAATAATAATAAAACAAAAAGAAAACGACTTAAACTATTTCAAGCACTAATTCTATCTATTCGATTCGATTCAAACCCGATATGGATCCCTGTTTAAAGCTCAGCACCATAGCAAAAGTTCTGTATCTGAATCAGATCCGAAACATTTGCAAACAGTTTCGGAGTCTCCAAGTCTTTCATCAGGTCCGAGCAGAAAACATTCTTTTTTACTGGAAACCGAAAGAAAATGAAAATCAAAAAGGATTCGCCTATCAATCGTGTAATTCCAAATTGCGATTTAGTTTTGCTACAGAATAAATTTACATTCGTGCTTTCGAAATTTTTCCAATTTGTTTCACCTTGACAATGACGATACTGAATTAATTCGACCCTCATTCTATTCTCAATTCAATTCGGGCCCTCATTGATTGAATGTTATAAATTTGACTTTCAAACAGCATTCACATTCATTCAAATTCATTGGATTCATTTCTATTAGGCTCTTCCAATATGTCAACATCGGGCAAATCGGACGTCTATATCATATGTCATATAGACTGTCATAGGAACTGAATTGAATTTGGCTGTGGTATAATTTAGTTTGCAAACTATGGTCACACTAATCTAATCCACAACAAAACTCAATTAATCATAGCATTCCTATATATATAGACGTCCGATCTGTTAGATGTTTTTTCGTTTTTTTCCGACTTTTGAAATTGTTAATGAAATTTCGGATTTGATTATTGAGTCAAGTATTTTTCGACAATTACATTTAATTGCAAAGCGATTTTTTCTGTAAATATTTATAGTTTCTATGATGAAATAGGACTGGTTCTATTTAGAGAAGTTAAGGAAGAGGCAGACCAATTGCAGCGATATTTTTTAAAAGGATACTCAAGCTACCAGAAAGCATACCGAACTACATATTGGGAATTGACTCAGGACTAGAAGATGGACACATCTATAGTCTAAAACTTCATCTCAAATACCTGTCAAGAATATTATTTCAGTATGAAGATTCTAGACTCCCGCATATCCTCGCTGAGTTGCGAGGCTTAGAGAAATGTTCGCGTATCATGGCATATCACTCGAAGACAACCACCCGCATCCAGATTGGATTGACCACAATGTTCGGTTCCTAAACGCATCAAAAGCAGACAACCGAATGCAACATTTGTCATTTTGTAGTTTTTATTGTTGTTTCATCACAACAGAAAATGTATACATACTTACGTATGTAGATACATTTTTTTAATGCACACACATAAACACATATTTAATTTGTGTGCATGTGCGCCGTTGATTCTCGCTCTCACCCTCCCTCTCTTTCGCACTCTCAGCAAAAGCGCTTGGGCCACATTTTTCAGCTGAATGCCATACCTTGTCTAGTTGTATCATGGTTGGTTTCAAACCTCTAATGTTTTGTTAGGAGATTTTGCAAAGCTCTTTTCTCACTAGCGCCTTTTGTCGAAGTGGCGCCCTCTACATGAGAGCTAGCGGATTAAGGGATGGAAACTAATAATTCATGTTTGGAGCCAAAAAATTTTTAAATTTTGCATTATTTTGATGGAGAATGCGACTTAAAATTGAATTATTATTTAAAAATGCATCATAAAACATATAACACAATCAAAAAATTTCAGTTAATCATTAAATTAACCCATATCTAAAATAAGGGAAATTTTTTGGCGAGAGATTTAGACCTGTTTGTAGAGATGGAACATCAATTGGAACATCTGGTGTTCCAACTAGATTTTCTAATTAAAAAATGAAATCTCTAGAAGTTCTGTGGCACCAACGAATTTTTCGAGAGATTTACAAACCAACCGTCGGCAAAATCTCTGGAGATTTCTGTGGCACCCCGAGGCTGACGGTTTTAAACCAAGCTTTAAATGATTGTTTATTATTAGTTAAACAATATAAAGCTGTAAGCTATGAAAATTATCAAATGGAAATAAACATCTATCTTTTTGATAAAAGAATCTCTCTTTTGTTTTTCAGATGTTTTAAAAAAACAAAAACTTGAAGTGTATTAGAAGGTCCTTTGAAACATATAGGAAGTAGAAATGAAAGGTATCTCTGTAGGATCAAATCGATACTACCAAAGAATATACAATTATATATTTTATTTTTCTCTGGATAATAGGCTGCCTTCACACTGTTCGACACATGATGACATGATAATCTAGTAGGCCTTTATGTTGTCATGTTTTCAATGGAAATAGCTTATCAATTGACATGTTCGTAACATAAAAATATGTCGAATGTACTGTTCACATAGACTTTGGCGTTGCTGGAAGGCACAAGACGGTCATTTCGAATAAGTTGTTCTACGATTTGAGAGCCATTTATCAGGCCTGTTCCCGTTTTCGATCAAAGAATGCAGAATCGGAGTTGTTAAATGTTCTCTCTTTCTGGTCGTTCTGCTCGCCCACCTAGAAAGAGCGATTGGCTTTCGGCTCATCTCTCAACGTTCGACAATCCGCTAAAAATTTTATGGTACCCTGAACTTCAGACCGTCCTTCTGTCTGTTCGTTCGTCCGTCCGTATAAAGAAATAGATCTAAGAGATGGTAAGAGATAGATGTTTTGACATGTATTGGACTTCAACTTCTTATACTTGCAGGCAGATTAAGTTTATTTTCAATTTTTGAACGCCGCCTCCCGGCCCGCTATTTGGAAAAAAGTCATATTTTCCACAGTTCTGTAGATAGATGGTTTGTACCTTCTTAAGATAGTTAGTAGTTAACAGAGTTCATTACAGTCTGGCTTGGCCCACTTTCTTACTTGTTTTAGTGTGCAAAAGTTAGCGTATTTTGATATTCGCCATAAATGAAATACAGTCTCCAATTTACCTCCCCTTTTAAAATTTAGTTAGAAATTTTATTCTAATCGAGCTAACGAAACTAGCATATCCTGCAAACATCTCGTCGGTTAATACTCGGCATCTTGTATTCCCCTTTTGTTTAACTTCTTCTGAAAGCTCGTATATTTACCCATTTCTTTTGAAAGATGGAAAAACATGTATTGAATGGGCGATGCTCAACTTTTGAAAGAACATAATATTTTAGTACACAATATTTAACAACTTCATCCAAGTTAATTGCATTATATTTTTCCGAAACATTTGAAATATGAAATACGAAAATCCAAACTAAAATGTGTAATTCCATTTCAAAATCAATGTTGCGACTTGCTAAATATATGGGTTAGATTATGCAGCACAGCCTGTCTTTGGTATTCCAGTTCTCTGCGGCACATGCTGCCCATTAGCGGTGGGCACTGATATTGTATACTCTCTTGGGCATAAGTATTCCCATTCAAGGCGCTAAACCGAAACTCGCTCAAGGAGTGCACTGCAAATGTAAAATAAATGTAAAAACAAAAGACTTTTCCAAAAAGATTCCCACTTACAGCAGTAGAATCCTTTAAAGAAACAAGTTTCATGAGTAGATTGAATTGCATACTCTACGGGCTTAACTCCTGGCATTGTTTTGGTAACCACATACTTGGCCGTGGCCGTATTTAGCCAATGTGGCCAATGGGAAAGACGTTCGGTATACTGAACCGTATATCGCCAGTCATGGGCGTGGCCGTGATCTGCCAGTATTTTGAAATTGAGGCTAGAAATGCAGCATATCAATGTCTCTCTTTAAAACACATATTGAAATTAAACACTCACATGGTTGGATTAAGCAGACGCATTTTATTAAAGTCGGCCACATATTCCCAAACCCTTTCCGGTTTTGTATTTCCGATAATGCCGTCTATTTGATATTTGTGATAGCCGCTGGAGAATACAAACACATAGAGCAACAGGCATAGGGTGAGTAGAAGCGACAAACGCTTGATATTCCAACGAGGCATTCCATGCATGATGGATGTGTGGATATGTGTATACAATCAGCCAAAGAGTTTGAATTTCAAATAAACAAATGCTTAATGGAAGGGATTCTGAGGCGGTCCACTCTGTAACAAGGCAAATAACCGACTGAAGAAGGCAAAATGCTGGAGAGCAACACATGTGGAACAAGTGCATATCTTTAGAGAGCCGAAACGAAGAGAGCGTGTGTACTGTAGCAGAGGCTTAGTTCGGTAGGGGAAATTATGGATAAGACTTTGTGAAATTTGCATATCTTGGGAGAATTTGCTTAGACCTTTGTGAACGTATACTTGCATTTGAATCCAAGACGAAACCTAAATTATAAAGCAAGCTGACAGTGGGAGCAGTGAGCCTTACTCGACGATACTCGAGAGCCAAAGGAGAACGAGATGTTATTTCTGTGAAATTTTTCATGGAGATGGTATACATTTGGAGCAGCGGTGGGCATGAAATTTGATTTTAAGTCCACAAACACCAGAAAAAAACAAATATCAGCGAGTCTCGATCGCGAACACTACATCTATTGTGTGTGCGTCTGCCGACGCCGTGCTCCGAAAAAAAATCTCGGACCAATTCACATGATGGAAGAAAACTATTTTATTCTCAAATTTAGATCGTTTTTACTTTAGATCAGAGATCAAAACCGTAACTGAAACCGTAACCCTTAACCGCTAAAAACACTTTAAAACTTGTAACCTTAATCACCTTTACCTATAACCTTTATCACCATAATCGGTTATCAGAACCGAAACAGAAACAAATATACGGGTTAATTTCGGTTTTCCTATACTAATAAAATTTTCGATAAACGTGAATCAGTGCCGGGATAATGTAGAGGACAGAAAAGTGTGCTTGTGTTAGGCCCACCGCACACAGACAGCGTAGCGGAGAGTAGCATATCAGCTTTGGAAAATCAAACGCACAGAGCACATAGCGAGCCCGCTCACCAACAGCGCGCGTTTGCATAAAAACATAAGTGACTTCGGCCCCTAATAGCTATAGGCAAGCCAAATGGAGAGGACAGAAAAATATGCCCTTCTCTCTCTGACACTCAGTTGTGCATGGCCGGCTCTGAAGTAAATTTGATGTATGCACAATGAACATTTTACATGCATACATTGCTGCCGCACTATTGCTGACGGCCACAAAGAAAAGAGAGCAAAGGAGAAAAAGTGAGTGCAGCTAACCAAAATCTTTACCCTCTCCATCTTTCCATATACATATCGCTCACTTACTTCAATACTGGCATAACTCAAAATAATCCATTTTGAGAAAACCACGTTTAAAGTTCTCAATGGATATAACCCAGAAAAAAAGGTTCTTTTAGTTTCGAGTTAATTAATTAAAAATTATAAATTTAGAATGCTTATTGATAAAACATGAAAATATAATGTTTTAACTAAAAGCAGAAGTATGTTTGCTCAATATCGACTGCAGGACAACTGAGATATGACGTTCTTGCATTAACATGAAAATGAACCTGTAAAATTATAATGAGACATATTTTCATATCACATGGAAAGTAAAAGAGATATCAATACGAAAATTTTTACACAAAATAGTACACAATACACCGAGTATTTCTGCATCATTAAGTCAAAAATCGTATTTTTTGAGTTATGCCAGTATTGAAGTAAGTGAGCGACATATTGGACCAGTGGGAAAAAATGAAACAATATTTCCAGATCTATTTAAATTATCAAAAGTTTTGCTAGCAGTACCACACACACAAATAAGTGTTGAGCGTTTGTTTTCAGGAGTAGAGTTTATAATGAATCTTCGCTTTTCTCTGCATGACCCTTCAGTACGCTGCACTAGCACATGGGTGTAGAATTCGGTACTTACTAGTAACCACCGGTACTTACCGCCCAATCCACCAGCAATGCAATTCAGTACTTACTTTTTGCAGGGCATGTCCTAGGGGGGTAACCAATCGCCACCTCTTCGCTTTACATGTAAGTAGTGGGGTAAGTACCGAAAAGTGTTGGTACCGTAAGTACTTACCGTAAGCACTTACTGTAAGTACTTACCGTAAGTACCTACAGTTGGTTGTACCGTAAGTACCTCCAGTCAGTACCTCCTTCAGTACTTCTGTAAGTACCTCCAAGTTGGTTGTACCGTAAGTACCTCCAGACAGTACCCCCGTCAGTACCTCTGTAAGTACCTCCAATTCGCACTAGTGTATGTACCCACTTGGTGGTAATGCAAGAACCAAGCCCTCATAAAAATAAGTTTTATGTTATGTTCAATTTTTAACATTTTATTTATATTTCTTCTTCTTTACTATTATATTATTATTATTTCATTTTATTTATAATTTTTCTTCATTATAATTATTAATTTCTTCATTATAATATTCATTAAAGCGAGTTTTGCTACCGCAGCTGGACTTTTTGAAAACTCGCTTTCTTTGGAGCTAGATTGTGCAGCAGTTTGTGTACTGATGGACCGTGCGTGGAAATTGAATCTGAAAAAAGAAAACGATGAATTGCACAGCATTACCAAAATTTTTTACTTAACATACCAAGTAGAGCTCCATAAAAATTGTTTAGACCTTTAAGAGTCGCTTTTCCTTGCCCGCCATTCACATTGTGGACGACCACTACTCATTTGCCAAGACGTCGCGTCGCAGTCGGCGATTTGCAGAAGCTTGTTGTAATTTTTCTTGCTACAGTCTTCGAAGGTGGTCAAAAAATCATATTTATAGGCTTTGTTCTTACCTTTGTTGGCTTTAGTTATTATCGTAAACATATCTTAACGAAAAGATTTTTTAATTCGCCTTCCACTTACGACACTCACGGCTTACAAATATTTATTTTCGCAATAACCGTGTTCGACTTAGCAGCGTCCACAATAATAACTAAAGCATCAACAGAAAACTGTCACAACGTCAAACGTTTTTTCGGCAGCGATTAAGGAGAATACAAAAAGAAGTGGCAAAGCAGGAAGAACATAAGTGACCTGCCTGCAAATTGTTAGTGTAATTTCGAGCACGCACATATACATATCGATATTTTGCATTTTGTCATTGCATCGCTTTTCGTGCAACGGTCCCGCAAGCGTAAAAACAAAAACAACATTCGGCAGATCTCGGCCTACCTGACAGTCGGGACTGACGTTGCTATACCAAAAGGGTACTCTGGTCGGCACCCTATCGTAGGTACTTACTGCAGTACTTACTTGTAAAGCGATTGGGTGGCGATCGCCACCAGTAAGTAGTCCATGTAAGTAGTGCAAGTAGCTATCGCCACCAGCCGTACTGAAGGGACTAACATATTATCAAAATTTTAAACCAAGACACATTTTTACAATAAGCAGGCTATTAATTAGATTTTCTAGACATATCCCTCTCTTTTCGTTAATTTTTTTTTCTTCAAAAGAGCGGTGCCCAGAATGAGCTTACGGCCGCGTGGCATGAAATACAAATGCACAAAATATATTTTAAGCAGTAACAACTACAATACATTTGTGTGCCGCCGTGAATAGCGAAAGCGCTCGGGACACGCTAAGCAACTTTGTTTTTGCCTTGAAGTTTACGGGAGACAAAGGAGAGAGAGAAATGAGACATACGTGATGTTGTTGTAGCAGGTCTACACTGGCCAACAACAAAACTTTAGCTAGGAAAGAAAGAACGCATATGAATTTTTGTTGATTTATGTGGGCTTGTGGCTCGCGTCGGCCGTATACGCGCCAGCTTTTCTTTTGCGTCAAGCAACAACGAATGCGTGGCTTGCGGAATGGGCAAGGGCCTGATCAAGAGATTGGAGCTCTAAAGTACGAAAAAATTAATGATTTAGGAACGATTTGATATTTAGTTGATGTAGTTGGAATTCAAAAGCAGTTATAGCAAAGCTGTCTGCTAATTTGCAATCGATGGGCAAATACTACTGAAGATAGAACCGGGAGGTTCTTGAAACAACTGTATACTGTGTGTTTTTGCTTAAAGTTATGTGGAAACATAACATGACATCAAGCCGGCTAAAACTTGCCAGTTTCATTATTATAATGGATGTAAAAACAGTCACGATATGTATTAAATTTCATTAATTTCAAATTATTTGTTAATGGAATTGAGGAAAGATGATTAACTTGAATAGAATAATTCTACGTATAAAACGTAGATCTAAAGTTTGTTGGAATGGGGTATTTTTGAGCACACAAATATCCAAAAGTTTTGCCTATACAGCCCCCAAAGGGGCCAAACCAAGCTTTTCTCAATCTCTTGGCGTGTGTGCTTTAAATTTTTCGCACAAGAGAAAGGGACCTACAGTTTAACCCATTTTACGCCGCTGTTCGACTAGTCGAACAGCAAAGTTGTCTTCTTTTAAAAAAATTTCTGTAGGATCCTGTGAAACCAATTGTTTACGTAATTACATTATACTATAGTAAATTTCATTGGCTTTCAGATAAAAATTATTGCGGACACAGGGGGTGGTTGAAAAAAACCCTTCAAAAAGATGAATTTTCAACAAAAACAAAAAAAAATTAAAACACGTAACTATAAATATTTTATTCCGAAAGTCATGTAAAGTTTTAAGAAAAGGTCGAAAATAGTCAGTAATAATACAACCGGTGGAAAAAGTAGTACTAGGAGACTTTAATACACTTGTGAAAGTGAGTTTTCGAGTAATTGAACCATCTCACCTGGCGAAATTATCTGGTAGAATTTTTTGACTTCGGATCGTGTTTACTGGGTCCTAATTACCTAGAAAGTTGCTTTCACCTCTAAATAAAAACTCGGCAGCGCGGCGTAAATGGGTTAACGCCGACCGAACGGCACAGTTTCGGAGCTTTTCATGACTAGTTACTTCACAGCTAGCGCCAATAGCTGGTGATGCGTTAAAGCTATTTTCTAAAAAAGAAGAAAAAAACTTTTTTTTAATACCGACCTCCCGCCCAAAAGAATGCTCTCAAACCTCATGTTTTTTGCCGAAACCAACAAAAATATCGAAGAAAAATATCACAAAAATATATTCGATATCCGATTTATCGCCTCAGAAAAATGTTCGATAATGATATATGGTTATTTCGATTTATCGATATTATTTCCGCAATCCCTAGTGTTTACCCAAGCCTTTCCATCATAAAGCTTCATGAGCACACGAAATTCGCAAGGTTGTCTACTTTTGAAACAGGAGCCGAGCCAGTTGAAAATGTTAAAAACGTTCAGAAAGTATTTAAAAAAATCAATATTCTAAATTTATTTGAAATTTGATAATTTTAAGTTAAATGATTTCCCCGACTCGAATCGGGTTTACATCAGTTCAAAATTGGAAGCCGGTTCAAACTGGTTTGAAACTGTTTGAAATTGCTAACCGAGAACTTAATTTTATTTTAAATTTACAAAACTTCTGAATAGAGGTCTTAATAATGTAAGGTTGTAAATTCTATATGACAAAAGTTCAAATAGAAACTCGAAAAATATGCCTCCACCATACGAAATATAAATTAAATCACAAACCGATTCCTGACTGAAATAACTTCGGTTTAAGCGGGACTAAATATAGATAATATTCCTTAATAAAAACCAAAAAGAACTCATTTGTGAAGTGAGGAGTATGCATGAAATAATAGCTTCCGGCATGCTTCTATTTCCAACTGGGGACTATGTAAATACGTTTGCTGAGGTGAAAAAAAGCTTGTGCAAAATGTCGAAAAGCTTTTAAATAGCCCCACCATATGATGAGGTTGATGTGTGCCATTCAGTTTATAAACAACATTAGCCGGTTGTGTGTCGTACCAGCAGCTCCTACATTCAAACATACCTACATAGTTGAACTTAAACAACAAGTGTGTCTCGGTACGGTAAGCACATGTACATATGTATGTATGTAATTGCTTATCAAATCAAATTGTCTGAATGTTGTAGGACAGCAACCGACCTCCAGCAAATTGTTTACGTAATCAGAAGTATTAACATTAAAAACAATAAAACAAAAGTCATCAAATGCGTCTGTTGCTGAGACACGCGAATCTTTTACTCCAGTCATGCTCGGCTCCAATTTCTCTAGCACGCCAGGCGGCAACAACAACAACCGGTTCCCTCAAATTGGCAACAAGTGTGGATTTGAAAATGGAAAAGGCTCCGAAAGTGGATACAAAGGTGGGTGTTTTAAGTAAGAGGTGGAAGCGGGAAAGTTACGAAGCAGTATTTTCTGAACTTAATTTTTCACAGTTCCCAGTTTTATCGGGTCACGTTAGAATCTGGCAGTAATCGTACCGGAACCAGTATTTACAAATTAATAACGTTCCATCAAGATCCCGGCTTAAATTTAAAACCAATCCCGCCTCAATTGTTAAATCGAAAGATCGCGCAAATGTTTTGCGAATTCCGCGGAAGTCTCTTGAAAATTTTTTTCCAAAACCAACATTTTTAACTTAATCCTGTCCCAATACTTAGACGGGATTTACACGATGAAGCAAACTTTATGAAGTTTTCTAAGTAGGCGAGACATACAAGTGTGATTCTATACCTTTTGTCCAACAAATCTACCAAACAATTCCGAGCCTACGCATCGGAGAAACTTTTAAAAATTACTACGGTCTTTGAAGCTCCAGTATCGGTAAGCAGAAATCAAGAAGAGATTGCTACATTTTACGTTATAGAAAATGGACGCCATTCGTTGCTGGGGAGGGAGACGGCTATCCAACTAAAGGTCTTGAGACTTGGCTTGAAGATAAACCAAATCGGAATCGTTACTCCATTTTCAAAATGGAAAGACGTCTGTGTCAAACTATCGATAGACCCAAACATCAAACCGGTCCAACAGCCCTTTAGAAGGATACCTGTTGCCCTAGAAGTAAAAGAGAAAAATGGAAACTTAGTTAAAGTTGACGGGGGAGGAAGAATGCTAACTCGAAACGTTTGCCATTAAAAAAAATACCAAGAGAGTCAGTGACGGACCTACAGATCCTTCAAGTCCATATGTCCCGATGACGCCTTCTAGATCCTTCAATTCCACCCCCTGCGGAGGAAGACCAACTCAATCAAGAGCTCCCAATGTCGGCTACCACTAGAGGCAATGAGATTTAGAGCGGGTTCCCAAAAACATTTAAGGGATGTGATAGCCAAAACTTATAACTAAAAATACAAGCACAAATAACACAACATTGACATCCATGAAATCATCTGTCATAGACAGGTAGATATATACTGTTCAGGCACACGGCAGTTTGTGAACAGCTACGAACCGAGCCAGACCTAATAAAATAAATAATAAATTAACTAAATTCAAACCGTGTACTTTTGGGGAATTACAAGACTTCCCTTGGCTTTCAAGCCAAAACTATGAAAACTTCATGAAGTTTACTTCATCAAGTAATCTACTTAATTTTTTCCCCTCTTTTTTTTTTTTTAGCTGTCAAATTCCATATAAAAAAATTGCTTAAGGAATTTTTCCTTGCCTCATTCTGATGTTTGGTACGGAGAAAGCCAAGCAATACACACAAGGAATTTTGAGAGTTGCCATATCGATGAACCGTGTGGACTGTATCGAACAGCTGATATTTCTTCAAGAGATATTGTGCAGTCATTTTTTCCTTGTGTCAGTTGTCAAATTGAAATGGAAGGCAAAACAAAAAAATGGAGTGCAAGACTAAAAATCGTCTGCAAAATTTTAGTCATGAAGACAAAAATGCATTAATTGATGCAGTGAAAAACTATGCATGTTTGTGGGCAAATGGCAAGCAACTGGACACCGCATTTACAAAATGTGCTTGGGAAGCAGTTGGTGTCCAGTTGAGAAAAGGGTTGCATATAATCACTTCGTGTGGCTGCCTCATACCAGACAATCAGGATGGAATCTTGCGGCACTCTTGCGCAACTTGACTTGTTGTTTCAGGGCACGTCCCAAGGCAAGTTGGATCCTGCTCGCCCTGAAAAATGTTCCAAATGGAAATGAAACAATTATGATTGGACTTATGCGGCCTCGTGCAGACGGCAACAGGCGAATCCAATTCTGTAGTCTTGCTCACATTCTTCATTTCACTGCAATTACAATTTTCCCCATGTTGTGCGTTGTGCCTTGGCCAATTTATTTATTATCCGTTTTCGTGATTTTTTTAAGTTTACCTGGTCACACTGCCTTTAAAAACTGTGATTTCTAAGAGACGATTAAAGAATTCGGGCGAATCTATTTGTCATCAAGAGGGTCGAATGAAGGTAAATGGGGGTTTGAAGTTAAAAGCGAAAACAATACCAATTCCGCATGATTTGATCGAAATCGAAAACGGGAACAGGCCTGTATAACTTGGTTTTGTCCCCTTCCAAATTGTTACTAAATTTTTAACTAAATACCGCCCCGATTCCGACCCCAAATGTTAAATTCAATACTATTCCTGTTCCGAATCAATATTGTAAACTTCCCACCTAGCATTTAGAAGATCATTTTAACTAGAATCACCTTGATGTGCATTTTTCGAGCTCTTTTGATGATTAAAAAGAGATTCATTTCATGGGCGACTTAAGGAAGACTCGAAAATAACTCATGCAAATGCTCAAAATGTGATTTATTTAAAAACGACTCAAAGAAGAATCGGAAATGACTCGAAGAGGAGTCGAATCTGATCAGAAAAAAGTATAGAAATGAATCTTTATGAAGAGTCGCGGCTAGGGTACCATTTTCTTCCGACAAAAGTATCATTTATGATCAGTAAATGAGCGCATTTATGACTATTTTAATCAGACACAGGACTCCAAAAAGTCTCGAGTGTGATCAGAAATTTCATAAACTGGATGCTTGTTTGGTTAATACCGTTGCGTTCCTTTCTTGAATCAAATATTCAAGTAAATCTCTTCCCATTTCTTATTGGAATTACAATTTCAACAAAATCCCGCCCGATTCCCTCTTTCAATGTTTAAATTTAGTACCGTTCCGCCGCGTTCCCGTAGTCCCGCTCCCCTTTTTAGTGTAAATGAAGCAACTGTACTGAATGATACCCACTTCTAATTTCTTTTAGGACTCACCTCTAACAGATTCCTTTGGCCGATATCATACTTACCTTAGAATTTCCTTGACGGAACGTTGCAATTTGCGCTGTAAGTACCCGTTGTTTGGAGTAGTTATCAACCCACTCAACTACAACTACAACCTGATAACGTATCCCCCCACCCCATTGCCCACTTAAAGCTCTGGCTTAATTAAATATAATGGCGAAATTCATTTCAGGTGAATACTGTATGCCCGCCGAGGGTGTGCCTCTACAGCCCAAATCGCAGTTGCTAACCAGCGAGGAGGTGCTCCGTCTGGCTCGAATATTTGTGGAACAGGGTGTGCGTAAGATACGCCTAACAGGCGGTGAACCCACTGTACGTCGGGACATTGTTCAAATAGTGGAGCAAATGAAGGCTTTGCCTAAAATCGAACATGTTGGTATCACCACAAATGCTTTGGTATTGACTCGCCTTTTGCCTGCCCTACAACGTGCCGGTCTGGATTCGCTTAACATCAGTCTGGATACCTTGAGGAAGGAACGTTTTGAAAGTATCACCCGACGTAAGGGCTGGGAACGTGTCATAGCGGGTGTGGATCTAGCCATACAGCTGGGCTATCGACCCAAGGTTAACTGTGTGCTAATGCGAAATTTCAATGAGGATGAGATCTGTGATTTTGTAGAGTTTACGCGAGATCGACCGGTGGATGTACGTTTTATAGAGTACATGCCCTTCTCGGGTAACAAATGGCACACAGAACGTTTGATATCCTTCAAAGAAACATTGAAACAGATTCATCAGAGTTTTCCTGAATTTGTAGCTCTGCCCAATGGTCCCAATGATACTTCCAAGGCATATGCTGTGCCGGGTTTCAAAGGTCAGGTGGGTTTTATTACCTCCATGACGGAACATTTTTGTGGGTCCTGCAACCGCTTGAGATTAACAGCAGATGGTAATATCAAGGTGTGTCTGTTTGGCAACAAGGAGTTCTCACTTAGAGATGCCATGAGAAGTAATGTCTCCGAGCAGGATCTGGTGGATCTGATAGGGGCTGCTGTACGACGCAAGAAACGTCAACATGCAGGTGAGTTTTTCACACATTTTTTTTTGAGAAAGGATTGTATTGATTTGGAGGCCTTTTACTAGGCATGCTTAATCTGTCGCAAATGGAGAATCGCCCGATGATACTCATAGGCGGTTAATTCCAGGTGCCGCCCTCCAACTACATCATCATCTTTATCATCCTGCCAGCCCGGCTCCGTATTTCCAGTTAGTTCAAGTCCGTCAGAGCAGCCAACTCAGTCATGTCAATGCCCAAGGCAAGGCCCAAATGGTAGATGTGGCCGAGAAGTCTACCACCACAAGAATAGCCCAGGCCGAAGCCTATGTATGGGTGGGGAAACATCTTACCCAATTGATAGCTGCCAATCAGCTGGCAAAAGGAGATGTGTTGACCGTGGCCCAACTGGCAGGCATCATGGGAGCTAAGCTGACTTCACAATTGATACCCCTGTGTCACAACATAGCCCTGTCCTCCATTAAAGTAAATGCCAAATTGCTGGAAAAAGAAGAGTGTGTACGCCTAGTGGCCACAGTACGTTGTGTGGGACAAACAGGTGTGGAAATGGAGGCTCTGACAGCCGTGTCCATAGCAGCTCTTACTGTTTACGACATGTGCAAGGCTGTGTCGCATGATATTTGCATCAATAATGTGCGTTTATTAAGCAAATCTGGAGGCAAAAGGGACTATCAACGACCACAAGATGCCTAAGCCAACAGGAAGCGGGTTTCATATGCTTAGACAAATATGTTTGAATAAAAAAAAGTTATCCATGTTACTTAAACAATCTCGTCTTAAGTTTCCAGAACTTTTCTTTTAATTTTGAAGGCGTTTGTTATGTGTATGTGTGTGTGTTTACGTGTGGATATGAATGAACGAGAAATATTTATGGGATGTGGTTTAAAAACTAAGAAAATATTACATATAACATTCCAATTAATGGTCCATTCTGGCCAGAATTCCTTTCTTCTTTCTGTTTATACATAGACACAATAAATACGCTTTGTTTTCTTGTTCAATTGGACACCAGCACATTGCGATTCTCCGCCTTGGCGGCCACACTTTCCGCCTCCTCAGACTTGGCTCCAGCCTCGGCACCCAAATGTTCGCCGCGTATTTTGATGTTGTGCTCCTCCTTGAATTTGTTCAGCTCTGTGCCCTTTTTGCTCAGATCATCAGTGACTAGGGTAATGGTCTTGGCTATGAAATCCTTATTCTCCACCAATTGGGGCAGTACATCCTTGACTGTGCGTTCGCACAGAACGCCGCCTATGAGACGGAAACATTTGCGTTCCGGGTCCGCAGATTGCAGGGTTTCTATCACAGTTCTAAAGTGGCAGGTGGGAAGAATGTGGGCGTATTAAAAGCAACAGCATTTTGGGAGTTCAGGATGACTCACTTGTGCTCTCGCAAATCCATTTCCAGAGTGTTTAGGTTATTCGCTAGGTTCCGCTGATCTTGGCGCAGCTGTTGGAATTGAGCCACAATCTTCTCCTGGCTAAGTGCCGCTTTAGCTGCTTCGGTGCTCATTATGCTTCCTGGATGCGTAATAAGCTTGGGCAGGCAGTTGAGGGCTTAATTAAAGTGGGAAATGCTGGGAATTTCTGGTTTTTTGTTAATTAATAAATAAATTCTACCACGAGGGTGTAAGAAACGTTAGCGATGAGCATATATCGCCGTAAAAGAAATGTTATCGTTATCGCACCCAGTGATGAGCAAATAATCACTACTCGAATGAAGCGTGATGCTGAAACTACTTGGTTCCCTATGTGAGCAAGGCCAAATATAGCTTAGAAAACTAAAATTAGGACTTATTATTAAGAAAGCCAAGTCTTAGGTAAATAAGAACCGGATATGAAAAACTGGGATCCAAAACTAGGAAAAAGTTATTTAGGAAAAGAAAAATATCAAAAACTGGGATATCCGAAACTAGGAAAAAGATTGATAGGAAAAGAGAAATGGGAGATCCAAAATAAGGAACCAAAAATTTAGTAACCCAAATATTAGGAACTCAAAAATTAGGAACCCCAAAATTAAAAAAAAAATCCAAAATAATAAATATTTAATAAGAAGTCTCGCTAACTTTTTTCTCCATTTATTATATTTTTGAAAACAGCTTACACCTTAAAGACTCCAGATCTGAATGAATATATTTTTGGAATGAATTTTACTGTTGCAAGAATTCACAAAGTATTCCAAAGTATTCCAGTTTCCAAGATTTAGTACAAGTTATACAATTGTTGTGTTTGTGATCATTAAAATTTATCTGAATGCAACTCAAGAAGTATTTGACCCATACATGTCAAACCTCTATCTCTTACCATGTCAGAGATCTGGACGTTTATATGGACAGACAGAAAGACATGGGCATCTCTGGTATTACATTGTTTTTAGCTTACGACTTATTGTTTCATATCATTTGAACATGCGCAAGGTGTGCGCGAAGATGGTCCCAAAAGTGAACTTGAAAAGTGACTTCTTGTGAACAGCTATATGACCAAGGCCGACATCCCAACGCTTCCACCGCCGCCCTACAGCCCAGATGTGGCCCTCTTAAGGCTATTCCGGAGCATGCCTTCCGTGACGCCTTCAATGCTTGGAAATCGCACTGGCAGCGCTGCATCGACGCAGAAGGAACCTATTTTGAAAGTTTTTAAAGAATTGTAACGAGTGGCTCATTAAATTTTTTTAAATCGACTCAGCCCTATTACTTTCCGGACAAACCCTGTATAAGTAGCCCTTTAGACGTGAAACTACAAAAGTGTGAGATAGCTCAATGCGCTAACACGCAATTAATCGATCGATTCCCAGCCGAACGACTTAAATGAACTAGGTTGGGTGAAGTAATTTTCGTTGGTCGCTGAAGTTGTTGTACAATGATGTCTTTTGATCCTATTAGTATGGGCGGAGCAGCAGAATCCTCCAATTCAATCCCGTTCTTATTTCTGAAAAGCCTCAAAATGCAAGGAATCGTCTTTTAGTCTTATCGAAAATCAATCCAATTTTTTCCCAAGTTGGCATCAATCAATTATCACTTATCACCTTCCTGAGCTTAAAACGCTTACAAAACAATAAAGATGACTCCATGTTTTCAGAATAATTATATAAACGAAAAATGATCAAATGACCATATAAACGTCCAGATCTCTGAAAATTGTAAGAGAAGGGGTTTTTCATGTATGGGTCAAATACTTCTTGGAGTTGCATTCAGATAAATTTTAATGTCACAGGCTGCCACGCCTCCTCCCGCCCTCGTAATTTAGTAAAAACCTCATATCTCCCACAGATTTGCAGATAGATGGTTTGTACCTTGTAGAGATATTTTGTAATCAAGATTATTTATGACTTTGCCAAAAGAATGACTAAGATCGGACGAACGATAGTCGAGTTATAAGCAAAACCAATTTTTTTTTTGCTGGGTAACACCGGTTCAACGGTGATAGGCAGCACTTGACACACTTTATGGCTTCTTTATCACCTTGTGTGGCTTCTATCTAAAATTTATCAGATAAATACAAACTTTGGGGGATACAGAGTATGTTATAGTCGGGCTTCACCGACTTTCTAACTCGTTTTTTGGGAAAATATAACCTAAATATTATATTTGAAGTAGATTTGCGCGGGCTAGGAATTCATTGTAGATCCATGGTCTTTTGGTGAAATTCTCTTAGAATTGACCGTAGATTTCGTTTTTGCTATACGCTTTGTGCGAAAAAAATCGACCCCACCTAATGGGCAAGCCTGCTTGATCATATCAAACGTCTCTGTCACAGGTGTAGCAAGTATCACACAGAGTTTAATCGCGTACCTCTTGCAGGCTTGCACCACTCACAGAAACACGTCACTCGATAATTCCTGTCCTGACTCTCCAGGTGCTCGGAGACAACTGACCAGCCGCTCGTTCGTTAGCTAGGAACGACCTCTACCAAAAGTATAGTAAGAAAATCAGGGTAACTGGTAGCCTCAACTTCTAATGTGCACGCAAAAATTCCAAAGATATACACACGTCTTTCACATTCAATACAAGGGGTTTCGGACAAACCCTTTACTTTTCTGTGTTGTGGTTGAGCTGAGCTGAATTGTGCTCATTTTAAGAAGCTTTAAAACATTTGTGATTAAAATTTTTGAGAAAGTTCTGTTCGTATTTAAGGTTGAAGGCAACTTATTTTCTAAACAGATTGTTTGCCTCAGTGTCAGCTTTGCTAGACTGCAACTAGTCTGTTAATGCAATCAGAACCAAAACTATAACGATACGATGTTTAGGTTCTTTTTGTTCTTTTCGTTTTTGTACTTGGTACACAAGAAATATGAAATATCGGTTCCGGTTTGATTTCCTGGTTCAAACTTATTTTCTAAGATCTATATAAAAATTCAACAATAATTTCCAATCTTCCGCAAATTTACCTCCTAGAATGGAAAATGGATGGTTAATTTAGCGAGATCTACATACACAAATGCGAGCAAAACGCGGGTAAAAAGGCAGTTCTATTATAAGAATTGTAAACGTATCTAGAATTTACTAGCTTATCTTCTCACTCGGATGGTTACATTGCAGTAGCATAATAGCATTTTGTATGGTTGAGCACACAGCAATTCTTTGAGTTGACGATAGAAGTAACTTTTAAGTATCTCTAGAAAATAATAACAAAAATATACTTAATTAAATATAGAGATTTCTTAGTTACTCAGTTTCTAGTTTAACACATATTTTTGGCTCCGTCAAGAAGTATTCACCCCTCTGTTTGCTACTCTGCCCTTTGAAGCAAAATTTCCAGCATTTTGCCAGTTATTCAGTTAATTGGATTAAATTGCAGCTGCTGGAGATTTCGCTTGAATCTTATGACCTTGCATAACTCTACCACGCCGTCATCAATCAACGCACACTCACTTGTCGTCACCAGAATTCCAGGGGCGTAGCACAAAACTTTGGAAAACTTAGAAAAGGCTTAAGCCCAACATTCCTTTAGACTAGCTTATGTTGCCAAAGAAGTTTAAACACAGCTGAATGCTAAAAAAAATCAATTAAATTAGCGCACTGCAATGGAACAACTCATACGGCTGTGTCCCAGAAATCTCTTAAGATTATCATATAATCGCTTGCGTATTGAAAACGTTTCCCTTTTTATGGTTAAAGTGGCAGAAAAATGATCGGTCACTAGAAAAGAATTTTGGAAATGTATCATGCGTTATATTTCATGCATGGAGCGAAAATATTTTTAATTTTGCATTCTATTATCGAACATATTCGGGGCGGTTCCGAATTTCGAATCGATTTTCGTGCACGCATATGTGTTTTTTGTTGCTTTGTGAAGGCTTTTGCCTCTCGCTAAGTCGCATTACAGTTTTTGCGTCGAGCAACAACAAATATGAGGCTTGCGGAATGGGCATGGGCGTCCCTGGTTTATAGAGTTCCCCAAGAAGAGATTGCGAAAATGTGACTGTGTCTCTCTTTAGCACACAGTGAAGCTTGACTTCGGTAAGCATTCGATGTAAATTGGCGAGTATGTTTGTGCCCCAGGGGCTATGGCTGGGGAACTCGGATAAACTTTGAATGTCATACCTGTTATAGTTCATGATAGAGAGTCTGTGGCAAGGTATACTTAACAAGGTAGGTCTACTCACTCTCTCGCTCTCTTGAAAATAGGGATGTCGAAATATCGATATCGAATACTTGTTGAATAAATTTTTGGTGTGTATTTTTGTTAGTTTCGGCCACAAAAAAGGGGGTTTTCTGAAGGCATTCTCTTGGATATTACTAGTTTTACTGATGCCACTAATATCGAAGAGAATGCCCTTAAGAAACCTTCCAAAAACATTGCGAAAAAGTATTCATAAAAATAACGTCAAAATGTATTCGATATCGATATTCATAAACTTACTTGAAAACTTGTTGAATTTCAGTCAGTAAGCTAAAGAAAATCTAACATAGAAGCGCACTTTCCTGTGTCGTCAACATTTCCTCAGATATTAGTCAGCTGATTGCTGTCATTTTGGCTCTCTGAGTCATTTTTTGACTATTTGAGTAATTTTTTTAAATTTGCGTTTCCTATATCCAAAAATTTGTGTTGTCACAACGAATTTCTTTTTAGGATGGAGTTAACATCACTCCAAAAAGAGAGGCGTTTTAAAGTGCGCTTCTATGTTAAATTTTCTTTGCAGTAAGCAACTGTTGTAAGCAAACTTTCCCCCCGCCATTTTTTGTGTGTTTACTAGCCTAAGCTTACGCTTTGTATTGAAATATATTTTTCTCTGCTTTCGCTCTCTTTGACACAAATATAAGGAGTTGTGAGAGACGTATCATGATCGTATTTTTAAAAAATGGGAAAAAAATTATTATTTAATATTTTCCCTCTTTTCACAATTGTTTGTCTACTTACAAAGGTCAGGACAACTCTTTTCGTGGATTCTAGGTTACATATTTTGCTTGGATGTCCTCTTGGGGGCAAGAATTCCTCCTTGGAACGTTTGTCCCAGGTGGGAGGTGGCCTTTGTCCTCCAGAGGAGGCGGGGAGGGGACGGTCCCTCTTCGTTTCCAAATTCCTCCTTACCGCAGGAGCTCGGTAAAGACCCCGTGGTAAGGGTTTGCGCTCTGCTGCGCGTTTCGCATCTTTAATGAAATCTGGGATATCATGCTTATATTTAAATGGGTTACTTTTCTGCATGCTTCAAGGTCCTTTTCTTGGGGCTTCCAGATGGTCGACCACCGGCCGAGGACCTCCAGTGGCAATACTTACTTAGAACAGGCGGTCGCCTCTTGCTTGATCCCACCGTTTGAGACTGGACTATTTGTTACTCCGGGCCTCCAGCTAGGCTGACTATCGGCAATGTCCGAGTGACACCTTAGTCCGATCCTAGGTGAGATGTGTGGGATGGGAAAGGGGTAGGTATTGTGTAGGAATTGGGTGTGTTTGAGACTACTTATAGCAGGCGGCAACACAAGCGCCTCGTCGTTGCACTGCGGCGTGACACCCGCTGGCTGTACGGGACTGCTTAATTGTAGGGTAAACCCACTTATTAGCAGCTAACCTCCATAGGAAGGCCGTTCGCTATCTTCAAACTGCGACCAGACCAAAAACCGTCACAAGTTCTTCGGGATATAACTAATAGTCATATCTTTCTCGATCATTCCCGCATTCTGGTCGTCACCGCTTATGAATTTTCTAAATTCTCTGCGTAATACCCATCAAATGACATCATTTCAAATCTGTGGTATGGTTTTCTTGAATCATTTCAAGCCTGGTTGCCCCCCTCTCTGTCTAACACACTGCCCAACTTCCTCGTTTATGAGTATATAACTGCGGTGGCTACGCAAATAAGTGGCTCGCTTATCAATTCAATTGAAATATATTATTAATAACAATGCTCAGGCTTTATATTGCATCCAGAAGAACGCCCCTTTTTTATGGGTACATGACTCAAGTTTTCAAGACTAAAAAAGTAAAGAAAAGACAAGATTGTACGATCATTAAAAACATATAAAATTATTTTTGTTTTATTAATTTGTTTAATAAATATAAACATACACAAAATATATATATATATATATGTAACTATATAAAATATTCTGGTTAAAAAAAGGCGGTACCCATTTGGACTACGGTTTTTAGTGAACGTACATACACACACACACATTTATTTGTGGGTTGACTTGGGTTAAGTTAAGAGTTGTTTGGGGTGCTTTTTGGGGTTTGCTGAGGGTCTTAATAAGAAATTATATAATTTATTAAGATTTTGAAATGGTTTAGAAAGGTCTTGATTCCGAACGCGATTGAATGGAATTGGTAAGAGTTGTGATTTCAAGAGGTTCAAATGAAGCTAAAGGCCTATACTCAGATGAGATAAATTTTAGTTTGCTACGATATTTCACATGAATAGAAACAATTTCATACAAATAAGATGCCTTTTCAAACGTATTCAAAATGTAAAATTGTTTCTATTCATGTGAAATATCGTACCAAACTAAAAATTTATCTTATCTGAGTATAGGCCTTTAATGGGAAAGAACACATTCGGTTTTTGTAAGAGAGTACATTTTCAGGCCTTTTCCCGTTTCCGAATTCGATTGATCGGAATGGGTAAGAGTTGTGATATCTCAGAAATTAATAAAGAATTTGGGCGAATCTTCTTGTCATCAAGAGGGTCTAACAAAGGTAAGTAGGGTTTTGAATTTAAAAGCCGAAGAATACAGACGGTTTTTGGAAGCAAATACATTTACCAATTCCGATTCCGCATGATTTGATCGGAATCGAAAACGGGAACAGGCCTGTTTACAATTCCGATTCCGCAAGATTTCAACGGAATTGAAATCGGATACAGGCCTGATAGTTTTTAAATGAAAGTAATGTTAGTTTTTGAGTCGATTTTATAATTTGTATATCAGTTTCAAGAGTCATAAATTCTGTATAATTTTGCGGATTAAGTTAACTTTACGGAATTCCAAATTTCAATATTGACATGGGTAAACCCATCTAGGGCAGATTTCGGTTTAATTTTGAAGATTTTAAATGCGTAAGCGAACAGGAATAGGTTCTAGGAGAAGATGATTTAAGATCAAATTTTTCTATTTGCTTTCAGTTTGGGTTAAAAAAAACAAAAGACCTGAAACCATTATGCTGTTTTCGTACTTGAAACCCTTAGGACCTTATAGAACCCTCTAGGAATTAAAATTTGTCTTCCTCTTAAAGATTTGATGATTTAACAATTCCGATTCCGCAAGATTTGAACGGAATTGAAATCGGATACAGGCCTGATAGTTTTTAAATGAAAGTAATGTTAGTTTTGAATGAGTTCGATTTCATAATTTTGTATATCAGTTTCAAGAGTCATAAATTCTGTATAATTTTGCGGATTAAGTTAACTTTACGGAATACAAATTTCAATATTGACATTAAGTAGGTAAACCCATCTAGGGCAGATTTCGGTTTAATTTTGAAGATTTTAAATGACAGCGGTACGAACCGAATAGGTTCTAGGAGAAGATGATTTAAGATCAAATTTTCCTATTTATAAAGATGATAGTTAGCGACCTTTCTAAATCGTAGAATTTGAGTATTGCAAGCTCGAGGTCAATTTTCCTATTTAGTTTCAGTTTGGGTTCAAAAAAACAAAAGACCTGAAACCATTAGATCAGTTTTATGGACCTTATCCAAGAACTATATAAAATCTATATGATTTTAAACTTTTGACTTCCTCTTAAAGATTTGTTAAGGTTTTTTCACGTATTTTAGGTAAAGATTTTGTAAAAATGGATTCTAGTCTTAAGACCTCTCAGACCTAACCCCCGGGGTTAAGATTGCTTTACTGCAAAAGGCACTTCATTATATTAACATTGTCATTAGTCTAATTTCTGTTACATTTACACACATATTTTTGTTTAGATTTTTTTTTAGAACATGCATCGAAATTTTTAAAGATTTCTTCGTATTTTGTGCTTGGCACTTGTAAAACTGCTGGGTTTTTTCGCACATCCTCTTCTCTCTGTCCCTCTCTATGACCAGCCACCCGTCAATTTGTGGAACATTTCCTCATTTAGGGTCTGATTGTTCTCCTTGGAACGCATTGACATGAATATATAACCTCCTATAAATTCATGCACCACCTTACAATCAGCCGATTGGCAAGAGAAAACCACATTCTCATCATGGAATTGAATCATCATACACTTGATGCCCCAATTGACATTCCAGGCTTTCATGGTATTGTAACGCCAGGTCTTAATATGATCTCCCGTATTCAAATCCATGCGCATGATACGATTGTGGGCCACACCCAACAGTTCTTCCTTCTTGTGACCATCGAATTTGATGACAAATAGAGTGACCCCAAAGTCTGGTAATGATTGCCAGGCTTGTATATATTTCAATTTGGCCTCCATGAGCGGCAGCTTGCGTACATTGGCATGAGCTTCGAGTATACGCTGAACCGCTTTGCTGGACAATTTGCGTAGCATTTTTTGCGACAAATAATCAAGAGGTTCCACACTGCGTGGATTGATGGAGAGGGGAGCAGCCTTGACGGCAGGTTTTTGCATTTGTAGCAACGATCGAATGCCATTCACCTCGCTGTCATAAGAACTATCGGCCAGGGAACGACCCTTGGCAGCCAGACGACAGGCAGCCATCCATTTGGCATATTGCTCCTCATTCTCACAACGTACCCAGACCTCGGTATTGGGGCCATTGCGTCCCTCCGGTGGCACTTCCAAACGTATGGCAAATTTACCCTGAGCCAGTTGCACATCTGGAGTAACTTCACAGCCACGTAGATTGATGGTAATGGCAGCGGTACCACGTCGGGAGTCCTCTTGAGATTTGTACAAATACAGATGCAAGTCGCGATAGGTGAAAAAGTATCTCTTGTAGCCTTTTAAGGTAAATCTTTGAGGCCTAAGGAAGCGCAGGTAGTCTGAGAGTTCAGGTATGCGTGTGATATTTCCCAAATCCTGACCATTACTAGGCCCCTCCAAGGTAATCTGCAGCTCATTTAGGGCAGAATCTATATCATCATCTCCTCCACCATTCTTGGGGCTTAAGGCATCGTTCGCTGAATCCAAACCGGGAGGATTTAAGTCCGTTTGTTGATTCACTTGAAATTGCAAACCCGCAAACATTAGAGTTTCCTCCTCCGTGCAGTCCAGCTCCTCTTTTAAAATGGACCATTTGGCCTGTTCATACAGTTGATTAATTCTCACCTGATCATACTTGGGATTCAAATCAAAGAAGGTATAATATTTGAAACGCAAGCAAAGAGTATCATACTCCCTAACGCCCTGCTCCATGATGGACAGCGAAGAGTCCAACCAGCCCACATTTAGACGTGCTTTCTCCACCAAAGTCTTGGGTCTGACCAGGCGAGCTCTTACATCTGGACTGGGTGAGCGTGGTGACATGGCCAGATTCTCTTGCAAATCATTGAAACTGGAATTGGAGTCATAGCTGGCAAAACCATTGGAGCTATGCTTCCAAGTTCCTGTGGGTGAACCTATGGGTGTACCTGGGGCAGTGGCCGCTCTTCTGGGCGTGGTGGCATACGGCGAGGCGGGTGCACACAGTAAATTGCCATTATGCGGCCTATCCAGACTTCCCTGACTTCCCTTATACGCATTAATGGGCACAAAAGAGTTGGTATCCGGTGCTGGTAGTAAATATTGCACCCCATTGGACTCGGCCACTGGTATTTTCACTTGCGGCACCTTGGAGAAGTTCTTTTTCAAATGCTCCTGTTCCACCGGCTTGCACAGCGACAGCTCCTCTGGGTAACGTATATCCAAATCCTTGCATAGATTTACCACAGCCCCAAATGTTTTTGCCGAAAAGTTGACGCTATAATCCAAATATCTTAAATCCGGCAGTTGTACCCTCAAAATTTTATGCATGGGTGTGAAATGTAGAAAGGAATCCGCCTGTACTCCCGACTGATCCAAAGTGGAACGTGTCCGGGTTAGCCACACATTTTTCGAGGGCCACCACAGTGCATGATCGGACCAATCTTTGGGCATTTCCGGGTCAACCAGTTGCAGCATCACACCTCCTATATGCTGATCTCCCTTTACACGCAAAGTCTTTTCCACCTGCAGATCTGTGATTAGAATCCGCAGGTTCCAAGTATTTTCGCCCACATGAATCATCTTTGTAGGCGGAGGAGGAGGAAAATCTACAACAACATTAGTCAAAAGAATTCTAAAAATTGCTTCCAAATCGATGACGTAATCCTTACTTACGTTTCGACCAGCTGCTCTACGTTTTTTGCAACAAACAGTTCGCTCTGTTTCGATGTGTGTGTGTGTGTGTTTGGGTGGACCCTTATCTTGCCAGATGTTGCTTGCTCCACTTGGCCACTACTGGGCGCGCGATTATATGTATTTTACACTCCCCAAGGTTATTGGAGCTCTGATGCTGGTGGCGTTGTTTTCCCTACCACGACACAAACACAACTACTTCTAAATTCCACAATAACACGTTCGCTATAGTAGCACACAGAGAGTGAGAGAGCCCGAGTAGGGAGAGCGAGCACGCAATTCATAAATAAATCTTTTGTATGTTTATTTATATTATTTACATATATGTATATTTGCGTGTAAACATTTATATTTTATATAAAAAGGACAGTTTTTTTTTGTTGGTTCTTCTTTTATATTTGCGCGATTGTGTTTATAGAAATTTATTGCTTTATTTATAGAATACAGGGTTGCCAGATTCCACTATAGTAGCAGAGAGAGAGAGTAGAGATGGCAGCTTAGCTTGAATAAAGCTGAATCTGGCGGGAATATAGCTACATCTGGCGGTAAGACAAATCTAAAAAAATAATTCAAAATCAGAACAAAAGACGAGATGAGGCCGGGATTCAGTGAGGTGAGATAGTCATGAGAGGAAGCCGGATTTAAGGCGGCGACATAGCCCTTAGTAGGAAAAAAGCAATCTGATCTGCCGCCGTAAGGGCCAGGGCCATTTCCCGGAATTGACCCCCAGCGATACCCCGACTTTGAATGAACCCGCCACCATCCAGGAACCGACCTGGATGACGATGACTGTTAAACCCCGACCAAAGTTACGAAACTAACCTCTATCCGCCGGATAAACTGAAGCGACGTTAGCATGTGTAGGCGAGACATGGGAAGGAGTCGCTGTAGGCTGCGACTGAAGGTTGGTCACAAAATTCAAAATTCCCTCAACTAGGTGAACCACGTCTCTGCCACAAATGGGAGAGCGGCTCCTGGTGTATCCTCTGTGGTCTCGGCTTCGGTTTGTATTACGGCCCCGTCGGCTGTGGCTTCGATCCGGGCTCCTGCTAGGGCTTAGGGAACGGCACCTACTCCTATAGTCTAGCATCTGGAATACAAAAATCTATATTTATAAAAGAGTTCAACCTGACTGACTGACTGGTGACCGTCGCACAGCCGAAACCATAAGAGATAGGAAGATGAGTAGTTTTATCTTATGCTGAAAGTGAGTACTAAGAACGGATTTTGGAAAATTCTGTCGGGAAATGTTTAAAATTCGCGAAAAACTGTTGTATGAAACTTTTTTGTTTTTCATCCGATCAAGTTCAAACTTATTTTCAAAGATCTATATGAAAATTCAACAACGACTGCATACCAATCTTTCGGAAAATTTACCTCCGCTGGGTGGAAAGTGGGTGGTCAAGGTTGTTTGGGCGAACTTTAGTTGCCAGCGATAGACATTTTCAAAATTACACATAACAAAACATAAAAAATTGACTTTCAAATTTTGGAAAATCTATCCCCAAAGTCGGAAAATTCATGGAAAACTGTTGTATGAAACTTTTTGTTTCTTATCCGATCAGATTCAAACTCATTTTCAAAGATCTTTATGAAAATTCAACAATAAAAGTCTGTATGGTAAAAATTTATTTTTTATTCGATTCACTTGAAACTTGGTTTGCAAGCATAGTACGCAAAATATTCGACACGTGTTTTCCCAATTTTGGAAAACTCCCCCACGTGGAAAATGGCCGGAAAATTCTGCATGAAAAAAATATTTTTCGACTTGAAACTCGGTTTCTGGGTGGGATGTATGTGGTATGTAGGTGGGAAGTGGATGGGATGTGGGCGGGAAGTGGGAGGGATGTGGGTGGGATGTGGGAGGGATGTGAAGGGGAAGTTTGTGGGAAGTGTGTGGGAACTGGGGGTAACTGGGTGGGTGGGAATTGGGTGTAGAGTGGTTGGGATGTGGGAGGGATGGGGGTGGGATGAGCGTGAATTGGGTGGGAAACGTGGTGGAAGTTGTGTAAGAAGTGGTTGGGGAGTGGGTGGATTGGGATGGGGTGGTAAGAACGCGCAGCAAAGTCGTAACGGTGAAAAAGCAAAGTAGTAAAACGTTGACTTTAACCTATGTATTATATGTATGACTCGATTTCTGGGCTCTACAGAGGAAACAAATTTAGAGCATATTTTTAAATTTGGTAAATATTTGACTCTCACGATTGACTTCAAACTAATTCTGATATTGGTTCTATACTGTTAAAGGCGCAGCGAAGCGCGACGGGCTTTTTGCTAGTATTATATAAAATTTTACTATGCAAAACGATATTTATATTCATATTTATTTATTTATAGGAATGCATAATCGTGCGTGATTATTCGTAACGCCTTTGTAAATCATGCGTGACGGTTTGTGAAAATCACCCACGCCCCCCCACCCCAGACGGTGCCGCCGCCGCCATTCAAGCAAGTGCCCAACATTATTCTTCTTTCAAAAAAGCTAGTAATGACGGGAAAAAAGCTGATTTGGCAACACTAATTACACAAGTTAACACGATTTTTCATCCTCTACAATTTGATGTCACTCCTTATGTAAAATCACGTGCTGAATCCGAATATGGAGCTTAAAAATTTGTCAGTAGAACAGATTTCGAGATAATCCCAAATTACCGTATTTCGCATTTTTGAAAAAGGCCCTCTCACTTAATTTCAAATAGCTCAATTATGAAATAACTTATGAACAAGTTTTGTACACCAAATTAAATCTAATAAAATTATCTTTCAATCGTTCATACATTATTTTATTGTCAAATTTGTGGTGTAGTTGCTTTTATTTTTATCGAAAATTTAAAAAACCGTAAATTACACTGTTATTTTCACTAAGAAATTTTTTTTTTTAAATTTCTTTCTCTTTTGGAAGATGTAACCTAATGTATAACAAATTCAAAAAGTGTTCTACATCGAAATCTGTTTGAAATTGTAAAAGTTATTAGCATTTATCTAAAAAATGAGCAATTTCAGTTTTACCGTTCAAGTTTTGCTCCCCCGTTTGTGTGCACAGTATTTGAATTTGTTGAAAAGCTTTTAGAGTTTAGCACAGACACTAGTTGATCCGTTTTACAATGATTTTGGTCCGGCTCATCTAAATCAGCCGATGACTTAAAAAACTATCAAGAACTCGCAAAAGAGCGAAATCCCTTCTGCCAAAGTGAACTAAACGATCTAATAAAGATCTAGATCTTTCAAAAGAAAAATCGGAAACTTTAGCATCACGTTTGCTAGAACTTAATTTGTTAAAAGATGATGTCAAAATAACATACTAAGCGCTATGCTAAGTATGCTAAGTATTACTCGAAGAAGAATAATATTTGTTATTGCAATGATGTGTGTGGTTTATTTGAGGAGTTAAACGAGCCGTATGATCAAGTCGAGTGGCGTTTGTTTATCGACGGTTGCAAGCACAGACTAAAAGCTGTTGTTGTTACATCAAGCCTTCGATACCGCTAGCGCATGCCGTTAATATGAAAGAATCATATGAATCAATGGCCAAATTGCTTGATTTTATTAACTACAAGGAACATTACTGGAAAAATGGCGCAGACCTCAAAGTTAATGCAATAGTTTCAGGATTGCAACAAGGATATACCAAACACATGTGTTTTTTGTGCAAATGGGACAGTTGAGCACGCCACGAGCACTACGTTCGAAAAGAATGGCCAGTCCGAACGAATTACATAGTTGACCAAGAAAATGTTAGGTTCGGGCCACTTGTGAGTAAGGAGCATATTATACTGAATCCCCTTTATATAAAACTGGGTTTATTCAAAAATTTTGTGAAGGTTCTACAAAAAGACGGTGATGCATTTGCATATCTGAAGAGTGTGTTGCTTTACCTATCCGAGGCAAAGATCAAAGAGGGTGTGCTTGTTAGGCTGCAAATTAAAATACTTTTCGAGGACTCTCAATTCAATTTAATGTAGTCCAAGGATGAGGAGGACATATGGAATTCGTTCCGTTGTGTTGTCACCTCATTTCTTGGAAATTTTAGAAGTCCTAACTATAAGGAAGTCGTCGTAAAAATGTCGTTGAAACTTCATTTTTTGGATTCTCATTTTGATTTCTTCCCTGAAAACCTCGGCGATGAGAGTGATGAGCATGGTGAACGATTTCATCAGGATATGAAGAGTATGGAACGCCGCTATCAAGGATTTTGGGATAAGGCAATGATGGGTGACTTTTGTTGGTTTCCTATGCGTGAGGAAAACTGTGCACACAAACGGGGAAGCAAAACGCACCATAGACATTTTTAATACCGCTTGAACGGTAAAACTGAAATTGCTCATTTTTTAGATAAATGCTAACTTTTTACAATTTCCAACAGATTTCGATGTATGAACCCTTTTTCAATTTGTTATTCATTAGGTTACATCATAAAAAAGAGAAAGAAATTTTTCAAAACTTTTTTCTTGGTTAAAATAACAATGTAATTTATGGTTTTTTCAAATTTGCGATGAAAATAAAACAAAATTCTCGATATCTTTGTAATTAGCAGCTACACCACAAATTTAACAATAAAATAATGTATGAACGATTGAAAGATAATTTTATTAGCTTTAATTGTTCATAAGTTATTTTCTAATTGAGATATTTGAAATTAAGTGAGAGGTCCTTTTTCAAAAATGCGAAATACGGTAATTTGGGATTATATCGAAATCTGTTATACTGAGCAATTTATAAGCTCCATATTCGGACTCAGCGCGTTATTTTACATAAGGTGTGACATCAAATTGTAGAGAATTAGAATAAATTTAATAATATGTAAACTAGTGTTATTAAAGATGTGCGTCAAGACAGCGACGACCTCGTTTGGAAATTTACTGTGGCGACACTATCTTGACAGTATCAAAATGGGAAGTTAGCATTCCGGCTGATTTTGTTAGTTTGATAAGATCAACAAGTTAATTCAGCACATACTTTGCTCAGCCATGTCGCAAGCCAATGCGGAACTTAAATTGAAACATCTTTTTGATGGCGGCGAACTGAATGTCTATGATCCCAACATGTTGAATCTGGGTGTGGGTGCACCTGGCACTGATCTGTTGGAGAATTGTTGTGACATTTTTCAAAAGGCCACCCAACATTGTCTGGTAAGGAGCAATGGTTAAATAACCTCTTAACTGCTATATAACCTTCTCATTTTATTAGGAGCGTGAGCGATCAAATCACTCGCTAATCTTCCAGTATGGCCCTAACTGCGGGACGTACCAAGTGCGCCTTGAGATAGCCAAATACTTTAGTTCTATGTATGAGAGTCCCATGCAAAGGTGAGTGTTATTTTTTATGGTTTTACGATGGGCTTTATCTTAAAGCAACATCCTGTGTTTTTTTTAGTGAAGATTTAATCATTACCACGGGCGCCACGCAAGGTTTACACTTTTTGCTCTCCATACTGATTGACTTCCAGGGATACATCTTTGTGGATGAGTTTACCTATATGATTGCCCTGGATTGCATGAAACATTTCACTAGTTTGACTTTGGTACCGGTTAAGCTGAATGATGATGGCGTAGATCTGTGCGATCTGGAGGAAAAGGTGTCAAAATACCGTTTCAAAACGGAAAGTAAAGAGTTTTGGGCCATTTACTATACCATACCCACATATCATAATCCTACGGGTATTTTATTCTCACCAGGTGAGTGTTGGATAAGGAACAGGGATGCAAACTATAACACTATTTTTTGGGAAGTTTGGAATGCTAAACTCGAAAATTTTTAACCAAAGCTCTTAAAATATGACCAACCAATTGCTCTATAACGAAATGACAGGGAAAATGTAACAGACTCTTTCACTCTCTCAACTGAACACTTGATTTTGTTTTTCTCAAGTTTTCTTTTTCATAGTTTTCGATGAGAGAAATGCACGAAAAGCTGTCTAATGATATCAGCTTGATGGGGATAGTTTCGTTCGGTTCTTAGCAGCTGAGCAAAGAGTCTTTTTTGTTGTTGTTGTCCGTCTGTCTGTTTCTACACATACTAGTCCCTCAGTTTTGAAGCTATGAAATTTTGCACAGAGTCTTCTTTAGACTGCTCGCTGCTAATATGTCGGCTCCGACCGGATCGGATGACTACTTCTTGTAGCTGCCATAGAAATGATCGGTCGGAAAATGGGTTTCAGTGAGGAAAACTGTTTTGCTCTCAATATTAGCGATCTTAAACTCGTTGATGGTTAATATTATGTGTTTTTAAGCTGATCTGTGAAGTTTGATCGCAATCGCTAGTCGTCGAAGCAAGCTTTTTCAAGTGTATTTTAAACTTCGGCACAGACGAAGTAGGCTTTGCTTTCTCGTTTTTGTTGCGTTAGATATCTCATTGCAGACAAAGCGTTATAGAAGAAGGGGAACAAAGTAAATCACAAGCACGCATACACATTTGCAGCTTACTGAGGCTTAAGCGCAACACACATACATGCGCAAAAGACACTTTCGGTTGTTTTGATACGCAACCTTTTTTTATTTCGGTACAGAAGATTTTAGTAGAAGTAAAATTTGATTTCAGCGTCACGTGACGCTGAAGTCATACATATGTATTTGGTGTTGTTGTTTTGTGAAGTGTCCCGACAAACACACACACAAACACACAGAGGGGGAGGCGTGGGGAAAGAAGCTGAAGTGTGGGAATTGGGAGGGATCTGGAAAGATCTCTGGGAGGAATCTGGGTGGGCTCTACGAGGGATCAGGTAGGGATCTGGGAGGTATCTAGAAGGTATTATGGTGTGTGGGATGCGGGTGTGAAGTGGGTAGTATCTGGGAGGGATCTGACCGGGATATGGGTGATATCTGGTAAGGAACTGTGTGGGATCTGGGTGGTATCTGGGAGGGATCTGGGTAGTAACCAGAGATTAAAACCGTAACCGAAACCGTAACCCTTAACCGCTAAAAAACACTTTAAAATTTGTAACCGAAACCGTAACCGTAACCGAAAAAAATTTTTTCTTATAACCGTAACCCTATAACTTTTATTACCATAACCGGTTATCAGAACCGAAACAGAAACAAATATACGGGTTAATTTCGGTTTTCCTCTACTAGTAAAAATTTCGATAAACGTAAATCAGTGCCGGGATAATGTAGAGGACAGAGAAGTGTGCTTGTGTTAGTGAGCAAGAGAGCTCTCTCCAGACTACAGCCTACAACTTTCATGCAATTCAGTGTTCACCGATTCACACAACCATAAGTTTGGCTCGCGTTTACATAAAAACATGAGTGACTTCGGCCCCTGGTAGCTATGGCTGGCTGGCTCTGGTCTAGACCTGTGCAAGCCAAATGGAGAGGACAGAAAAATATGCCCTTCTCTCTCTGACACTGAGTTATGCATGGCCGGCTCTGAAGTAAATTTTATGTATGCACAATGAACAATTTACATGCATACATTGCGCCGCACTATTGCTGACGGCCACAAAGAAAAGAGAGCGAACGAGAAAGAGTGAGTGCAGCTAACCAAAATCTTTACCCTCCTCATCTTTCCATATACATATGTATGTGATATTACACTGGATGCTGGCTAGTTTAGCCGATCCAAAAATGTACGACTTCGGCTCAAATTTGGCATCAGCTAATTCTGATTTTTATACACTTGAAAAGTGTATTATAATTTTGCCCAGAAGTTTGCAACGCATAGAAGGAATCATCTCCGACCACATAAAGTTATATATTCTTGATCAGCATGACGAGCTGAGTCGATTAAGCTTTTTGTCGTGTCTGTCCGTCTGTCTGTTTCTACGCGAACTAGTCCCTCAGTTTTGGAGCTATCGAGCTGAAACTTTGCACAGAGTCTTCTTTTACTGCACGCTGCTAATATGTCGGAACCGACCGGATCGGATGACTACTTCTTGTAGCTGCCATACAAATGTTCGTTCGGAAAATGGATTTTTGTGAGAAAAACTGGTTTGTTCTCAATTATTACCGCTCTCAAACACGGTCATGGGTAATATGTCATGTTTTTTAAGCTGATTTGCGAAGTTTGGTCGAAGTCGCTAACCGTTGAGACAAGCTATTTCGTGTATCAAAACTTCGGTACAGACGAAGTTAGCTTTGCCTTTCTCGTTTCTGTAAACTTAGGTTCTATCTGGATTCAATGTTAATTTGAAATCAAAAACAACTCAGAATTGACTAAACTATAGTCTCACGAGCTAGAATTTAGAGGAGCCAAGTCTGTTCGACAATGATGCTTACCTATGTGCAATATTTCTTGATCCGAGATATAATGTGTCTTTATCTGCCGAGCAGAAAATTAACTGTATTAATTGTTGGACAACCATAATTTGATTTTTTGGGAAAAAGTCCATCAAGTTGGTCGGAAATTTCCAGCAGTTCCAATTAAAAACACTCTGACATCTTCATTAAAAATATGGATTGACAGAGGACACATATTGGAACGGTTGAAAAACTGAAACAATATTTCCAGATCTTTTTAAATTATCAAAAGTTTTGCTAGCAGAACCACCCACACAAATAAGTGTTGAGCGTTTGTTTTCAGGAGTAGAATTTATAATGAATCCCCGCTTTTGTCTGCAGGAATTGTCAAATTTATATTTCATACTAATAACCGTAACCGTAACCAAAACCCGAAACAGAATTAGGTTAATAACCGTAACCGATATTCCACAACCGTAATATAACCGTAACCGGAAAAAATCGATGGGCCAAAACTGTAAAACCGTAACCCAAACTTTTCGTTTCATTTTACTTCTACTATTTTTATTCTTTTTTTTTTTTTATTTTTCATTAAAAGTTTTTTTGCTGTTTGTCGTGGTATTGTTTCCCTGGCCCGTAAGTTTGACTTTTTGGTGGTTTGCGATGATGTCTACAATATCCTACACTATGGCCAAAAACCTCCCCATGCCCGCCTGCTCTCCTACGATAAACGTACAGATGCTGACTATGCAGGGAATGTCATTTCCAATGGAAGTTTCTCCAAAATTATTGGACCTGGAATACGTTTGGGCTGGCTAGAGGTGCCACCTCGCCTGAAGCCCCAACTAGAGCGTAGTGGTATAATCAACAGTGGTGGTTGCTTCAATAATTATACATCCGTAATTTTGGGTAGTTTATTTGAACTGAAGTTGGCACACACGCATATCGCTCGTCTTTATGAGGCTTATAGGGAACGCATGTTGGCCACCATTGAAATACTAAAAGCAGAACTTCCCGAGGATTGCAAAATGTTGAGTCCACAAGGAGGTTACTTTATATGGATACGTTTACCTGATCACTTGGATGCTGCGGAATTTCTTAAGTACTGTTTAGAGCATGAGAGAATTACATTTATACCGGGGTCACGCTTTGCCTTAGAGAAAAATAAGGGTAAGCAATATTTTCGCTTATCCATAGCTTTTCATGGCAAGGAGAAACTTCAAGATGGGGCGAAACGTCTTTGTGGAGCCTTAAAAGATTATAGGAAAACATTGGGAAATGTTTGAAAATGTATGCGAGGCAAGAAGCAATAAAAAAATTACAAAAGTACAAAAGAACTGACTTTGAAACAAAGGCTTTAAGTGTGTGCTTGACTAGCGAAGGGCCAGACCAAAAATCTAATGAAAGGGTGCTATAAATTGCCATCTATGGCATTGCAGAGTCGCGGTGCTTATTTTATGTTATTGTCCCCATCATTTTCCATCAATAACTTTATCAGGGATAATAATTTAAAATATTTATATTCGATTTACTCTTTGTTATCATAATTTAAAACTTACAAAAAATGTTGTGTCTTAAAACTAGTAACTACTTAATATTTATCATTAAAAGCTACAAAACTATTTAGTTTATATTTTAGATATATATATATATAAATTTGTTATAACGATTTTTTGGGCACAATGTTATAAAAATATCACAAATCTGATAAATTTATACACAACAAAATAGTTCAACAAAACAATTAAATTTACTAGTTTACACATTTACAAATTCTTTACTCCATTTTTGTTTTTGGCCCTTTCTTGAGAATGTCTACCGATTTTTGTCTCTAGTTTCCTATTTTGTTCATAATACTCGTTTCATTTGTATTGGAATGCCACCAGGCAAATTCGAAAAAAAAAAACAAAAATATTTACTTTACTAATGGGGTGTGGAGAAGGTCTTGACAATCTCTTTGAGGGCAGTGTAAGTGCCTATGACCAGGCCCAGTAAACCCACAATAATCAACACGAAATTGCCTGCAAAAAAACAGCAAATAAATTAGTTTAAAATTTTAATTGATTAAACCAAAAATCTACTTACTCAATAAGAGCCAGGCCTTGCTTAAACCCTTGGTTTGATACCAATGTGTGCATATCTGTATCAGAGCAGGAAAAGCCAAACCCAAGGCAGACAAACACAGGGCACCAAAGAGGGAAATGAACAGCTCCAGATTTGGTATAGCCACGGCAAGTAGAACTAAAAAGCAGGTAAATATAAGTATTTGATTTGATCTCTGTAATTTGATATTAACTTACAAGTGACCAGGACCAGACTTGTACGGACTGCATACTCCCAGAAAAGTCTGTTGCGCTGTGGACTCAACGCCTTGCCCACATAATCATTCCAGGTGATATCAATGGCCACATAACAGGCCAAACCATGGGTTATATAAATAGCAAAGGCCAGCATGCCTTTAACGCAATGAGATAGGCTAAATGGATGAAAAAAATTAGAACATTTTATTAAAGCATGTTTATATTGAACTTTAAATAAAAATTATTTATTAATAAATTTTGTGGACCAAAACACTTTCTGTTCTGTTCCTGTTTAAAGACCGATTGTTTTCTTTCTGTGTACTGGTCACATTGCGAATTTGAATAAATTTACAAGCTCTAATTTAAACCATTTTTGCGGCATTTCATAAATATCCAACAATTAAAATTGTTTGTATATTTCAGGCAGCAAATTTTATTTGTTGTAATCGATTACTAATATTTCTGATAGGCCAAAAACTCTTTTGTTTTTCTTTTGCTCAGTTAGAAGTCATTAAACTAACAAATGTTTGCACCAGCTGCATACATAAGCTTTCCCGCTTTTTTTTTAGCTGCTAAATTTACGCAAAATTGGTAAAATGAGAAAAATTAAATTAAGTGTTTATAATTAACTTCAAAGGTTATGTTTAACTAAAAGATATGTGTTGGTGACTTGTCATTGTGTTTCTGCCTATAGTTGTTTAAGTGATACTAATTATTTTTACTAGTACATTCAACTTTCGTAGAGCTAAACTTTCTTCATTCGCCAGCATTCGCTCTAATTGTTGTTTCTAAAAATTGTATAATGTGTTGTGATGTGAAATGTCCAAATTGTGGAACCACCTTCGTCCACTTACTGAAGAAATTTTTTTTAGCGAAAATGTCTGTGGCCAGGCGGGTGTTATTTTTGGTATGGCGTATGGAAGTTGACGCTTCTAAAAAAAAAAATTGTTGTGGATTCATATGTATATAACAATATTATTGCTAGGTCCAATTATAGCAATAGTCAATGCGTTGAAATTTCTAAGCGAATCCAAAATTTCACTTCAAAATTGGCAATGAAATGGAGAGAAAACCATTATGACATAAATAAATTTGAGAAAAACAAAAAGACTGGTTACTTATTTTGCTAAACTCAAGTTCAAAGACTGGGAGACCCGCAATGAGTTTTAGTGACCGTCAAGAAACCTCAAAGAAAAAGAAAATATCTGACATCGCCACAGAAATTCCGTGCGAAGAGCTCATGTCTGCGGCCAGCACTAGCTTATACAAGGCTGGCAAAAGAAATGCCAAAGAGATTAAAATCTGTCATTCAATCTGAAGATGAAAAACAAATTAACTATACCGCAGAGGAACCTTTAGCTTTTTATATTGATGGTGGTTACACAAAAAGGGGGTTTATATGGACTTGGTGAGTGGTACCAAACAGAGGAATGCAAACATATTTCCCACATATATTATATGGTCTGCAAAGAAACTGTGCTACCCCAATGGGCTACAACTTACCGACCATTCTTTCGAGGTACCTTTGCAATGCCTGGTTGATCACACAGTTTCCAGAATTTTTTGGTGCACATAGCCAAGAACTTAAAATTTCGGCAATTTTGATGATATTGACGCTTGCATGATCGACCAACATATGTTTGCGGTATGCAATTATGATACATGGTGCAGATATAATCAAACATTTTTCCCTTCCAATTGGTATGTTTTCTGAAGAAGCTCTCGAGGCCAGAAATAAAGACCTTAGAAAATTTCGCTCACATACCTGCCGAAAAAATTCTCGCAAAAATACCATGGAGGACTTGGCGCATTCCCTTTTTATTTCTTCTGATCCTTTCATTACAATGCTATCAAAAGGTTCAGCGAAGTCTACAAGAAACTACGAACTTTTAAATAATGATGTAATAAGTCTTCTTTTGATAAGCAATGAGCATTATATGTCAGATGATAGTTGTTCAGATACTGAATAAGTTCAATAAATTAAAAATAAAAAAAATTAAAATTTGTAGCTTATAAAAAAATATTTTTTATTTGTTTATATTAATTGTGTTTTTATCTGTAAAAAAATTAACCCGACAAAAATCGGATCATTTTTCAAGGAGTTATTAATAAATCAGCTGAGCGCCCTTTTGCCAGTTAGATTCATTACATGGTTTTTGTAGGTATGTTTCACCCAGAATTTATTATATATTTTATGAAGGCCCGTTACCGTTTTCAAGTTCGGAATATTATGATTTCTAAAGTAAATGGGTGACTCCTCGCACACTTTGGAAATTGAATTCCTAGAAAACATTTGATTATCTTTAAAATCCTTATGTAAGTGCTTTTTACAAACGCAAAATATCGTACAGAATATGGAGAATATCGTACCGTAGAGGAAATGGGATACTCACACAAATCAATTGGCAAATTTTCAAGGAAGAAATGTAGTCTAATATCAGGTATATTAAGGGGCCGGGTATAACAAATAAAGCTACACCGGCATCGCTAAGGATTAATTCGGTCTATAAGTAGTCTACCTGCTAAAGGGTTCATAGGCAAAACCAGAGATTAAATTCCGAACGTCTAGCACGGTCAATAGCTAAATTTTGTTGCGGTTATATCATAGGAAATGGACACAGGTTGCTTGTCGGTTTCCCATGTAGTTAAAATAAATGCCTTGACCGAAACCGAAATTACTTAATTTAACGTAACATGTGTGCGCGCACATGCGTCTGAAAGATGAACTTAAGGCTGACTGCCAAATAACCACGCTTCGTGCATGCTTGTGTGCACAACAAGCACTGGTTTGATCTTTAAAATTCAGTTGTAAGTTTAGCTTTGCGGAATCAATAAAACATGTTTGTTTATTTCGGCTTGATGACGTTCTAAAATATCATGGTCAGCCGTCTGTTCATCTTTCAGCTGCATGTGTGTGTGCGCCCTAAATTTGGAAAAACTTTATATAAGGTAACCAATCAAAAGCAAGCGCTATAAGCGGTTATATTCGACAATGAACTGAACCGAACCGAACCGTGTTTTCTTTATGACTTTCGGATCGGTTTATCGATATTAAAAGCACGCCCGTTCGGTTTGCGGTTCGGTTTATCAGCTAAAATTGCGGTTCAGTTACGATTTGGTTCCGTTCGGTTCAGAACCGGTTTGCAACCTTGGTATACATACTTCTTTAACAATATTCAAAAAATAAGAGTATTGTATAGCTTTCCAAAAGTGAAACCCGTTGAAAATAATATAGCTCCAAATTATAAAGGTTCTGTTAAACTTTTCCAAAGAATTGCGTTGTTTGAACTTTGGTTCGAGGAGTTTCACTTTTGGTCTTGAACTCTGAAAATAACAAACTAAGGACCAAATTTTAGTGTGATACCTTAACTATAATTTTGTGATAGTGTTTCAAATGCTTAACACAATATTATCAACTAATCCTTCACATTCGGGAGGTGCCACAGAAATCTCTAGAGATTTTGCCGACGGTTGGTTTATAAATCTCTTGAAAAAATCGTCGGTGCCACAGAACTTCGAGAGATTTCATTTTCTAATTAGAAAATCTAGTTGGAACACCAGATGTTCCAATTGATGTTCCATCTCTAAAAACAGGGCTGAATCTCTCGCCAAAAAAATTTCCCTTATTTTAGATGTGGGTTAATTTAATGATTAAATGAAATTTTTTGATTGTGTTTTATGTTTTATGGTGCATTTTTAAATAATAATTCAATTTTAAGTCGCATTCTCCACCAATATAATGCAAAATTTAAAAATTTTGTTGGCGCCCAAACATGAGGTATCAGTTTCCATCCCTTAATCCGCTAGCTGTGATGTAGAGGGTGCCACTTCGTCAAAAGGCGCTAGTGAGAAAAGAGCTTTGCAAAATCTCCTAACAAAACATTAGAGGTTTGAAGCCAACCAAAAGAAATTTCTGTGGCACCTAAGAATTGGAATTTGGTTGGAAGAGGTTTCTGTGGCACCCCCGATAATTTCTGAGAAATTTTAATCCACTTAATAAGTCCCTTTGTGCTCTTTGTTTTATCTTTTGAAAAAAAGGTTCAAGTAAATTAAGTCTGAAATAGTTTTGATTCAAATTTCTCAGCTCATATTCCTAATGACTCCAAACACATCAAGCTCTAACCAAGGGTTGCTGGATATTTTAAAAATATCTATAACGTTTTTTTCGATATTTAAAATCATCGATATTTTTAATAAAAAGACGCATTTTTACAATAAGCTGACCCATTGAGGTAATTAATGTCTCATTTGACAATTTATTTTGTAAACCACATTCTGATCTACAGATTGGAGCTCTAAAATACGGAATAAAACAAGACTTAGGAAGGATTTCTCTTCTCCAGACAGCTGATCTGTGTCAGATAAACTTACATATTACTCTATTTTATGAACGTTTTTGTAGAAGACAGCTCTTGTAACAGAAGTGACATCGGCCCTAAATGTATTTTTTATACTTTAAGTTGAACAACAAATATATGTATCTAACTAGCAAGTTTTAGCCGTTTCAGAGGTGCCCAGAATCAACTTACGAGCACGTGAATACCAATACCAATGAAGAAAATACATCTTAAGCAACAACATCCACAAGAAATAGATAGAGAAATCCGATTTTTGATTGTGTATGTGCTTGTGTCTGTCTAATAAACAAAGAGCCATTTAAAGTTTTTGTTGCTCTACGCTTAGCTATTATCTTTGCGTAACTTTACAGAGCCAACAACAAAACCTTCGTTCGGACAGTAATAGTACAGAGAACTCATATGAAGTTCTTATCTCCCTTTGCGTAAATCAACAACGATTGTTTCAATCTGTTTCCCCCAATCCCCTTCATACTTACATTTCATGTTCCGGCAGGTTCAGCGTAATGGAGCCATGCACAGAGATGCCATATCTGAGATACCCGAACAGACCCATGCCCACGTACAGAAACACAATCAGGATCATCGATACATTAAGCACTCCACAATTGCCACCGAATTTCTTTGGCGATTTCATCTCATTCTCTAGCGGTAGTATCACACCAATTGCCTCCAAGGCAAATAGTACTGTGCCAAAGAAGAGTGGAAAGTTCTCTGGATCGCCAACGGCTTCTTTACCCTCCACCGTAAGGGGCTCACGAAAAATGTAATAGCAAATAATGCCAAAGGAGACCATGGTAATGGCATTGGCCAGTGTTGAAAAGGGTGCCAAGTACTTCAAATTTCGCACCCAATTGATGAGGATCAAGGGTATTAGGATAATAAGCATGCAAAGGCGCACATCCACTTGCGTACCCCAGACGCCATTCACAATCGATTGTATATTCGAGGCCACAAATACCACATAGACACAACAAGTGCCCAACTGATAGATCAGCAGGAAGGTATTAACCATGGTACCAATGTATGGAGCAAAGTATTTAAAGAAGCCAGGTCCCTCGGATAAAGCAGACTCGGCCACGGCAGGATAATTCATGCTGGGTATCTGAAAGGTAAGTGAAATTATATAAAGAATAAATATAAGGTGGGGGGCTGGTATGTTAGTCACCTTCTTTCTGCGACATAGTTCAAATTCTGCTTTGACCAGCTGATGTATGCAGTAGGTGCAAATGAATCCAATGATTATAGTACCAATAGAGCCGGTGATGTAGCCTGAATTACGAAATGCATTGGGCATGGCTAATATGCCGGTACCCAAAGAGCCTTTGAGCAAATGAAACAGAGTTTCCGAGTTGCTAAATGGAGTAAGAGAAAAATATTAAATGTTGGTTGATGATATATCTAGTCCAGGGGTCGGCAAGGTAAGCAGAGAAAACGGCAGAATATTAAACAACAAGGATTAAAGCAGCCATACCCCCGGGGGGCCGAACACACTCGGCAATTCACAACGAAAGCATACCAAAGTCAGGCATCACTGAGTGTTAAAGAGAAACAGTTACATTTTACGTCCTCTCTGTGCCTCCGCTAGTTATGAAGCTCTCCGAAAGTTTTCTGTTTACAGTGGCAACTTCTCTGCTCACATTGCCGACCCCTGTTTTAATCCAATTTTAATTTTACACTTTACTTACGTGGTGGGATGCTCCACTTCGCGATGCTCATAGGGATTATAATCCGGATCTTTGGCTACTATGGCTGCCTTATTATTATTTGCACCCTTCTCCGCCAATTCCAATGAATAGCTGGTCTTGTGGCCAATTGGTTGCTTAACCATGTCCACATGATCGTTGACAAATCCAGCATTGCTGTGTCCATTTTTACTCATGACTGCAAAGATAGATAAAAAATTAATTGTTTAGAGCTTTATTCCCAGAAAATCCCACAACTTGATTATATATTCTTTACAATAATCCATGAATAATTCATTTCGTATCCTACTTGTGTTCCACTTAATACATTATGAGAACCCCACCTCCCACATTTACCAAGTCATAACTCCAAAAGTCACCTAACTACCTACAAACAAATAGATTTTTCCCTCGCTCTCTTAATTACTTCCGCATATCTAAGACTTATGAAACCGGCTGTACTTGAAATTATATATGCATAAAGTTCCAAATCAAATGTGTGGGTGTTTTATTTTTATTTAAAACCAAACACCACACCGAAAGATTCATCTACTCTTCATCAACCATGAATCATTTTTGCTTTTGCCATTGACCTTTACCCATATTTGATTTCAGCTATTGCCAGTCAAGAACTCAACTCAAGCAATTTAAACTAATTGCAATAAACCGGAAAACTTTTTTTAGCAAATTACCAAAATATCCAAGATTATCTTAACTGGTGCAAAATAGTCTTCAACACAAATTGAACTTGTCATACATATTTTCTAATTAAAATACGGGCAATTCCTGTTGTTCTTTTTGTCTTTAGATAAGGAAAGTGGGTAACTAAATGAAAATCACAAAATAGTTCAAAGTTAGTGACAAGTGACAGTCAAATTGGCGACAATTACGTGAGCTTAATATGTTGCTTTTGTTGTTGTTTTCTAGCACGTTTCAGGCACGTCATGTGGAGGTAAGTACATAGATCCGTGTGTGGGGGGTTCTCTGTGTGGCCACAATGGGGCAACGCATTCGCTTACATTGAACTTGACAGTGGTCGAGGTCTGTTTTTAATTTAGAAATATGTCAGCGTTACAAAACTATTTTAAGAGACAGACGGACATTATTGCAGTGCATTGCTCGCACTTGTTGAAAAAGAATTTCAATCTTTTGATTTTTTTCTTTCGTTTAAGAAACACTTTTAGATTAAATTTAATGGATTTTGTTGATGAAGTTTTATATCAGAAAGTACAGTCAAAAACGTTTATACAAATAAAGCTACCAAAGTAAGAATGAAGCTGAATACTTTCGTGAATTCAGATCCGAATAAATCAGATTATTTGGCAAAGTTACAGCCTGTTTAAGATGAAAATACATACGTCACTTTTTGGGAAAACTAGATTCTCTTTGAATTTTTTATGGTACCTGCTAAGTAGTGTCAAGTAGCCTGATTCTACATACAATTTTTCATTAAAAGGTTGATTCATTAGAAAGATTTTTTCTTCAATATTCTTTTTCAGACATCACGCGTGATTGGTGTCATTCTGTCATCGTATTTTTGTTAAGGTTTGTTTGACAAATCATCATGGAAAGACTCACACCACTACAACGTCTCCAATAGGCTCTGAAAGCGCTCAATGAATATCCTCTGTTTTCGTGCAAAATTTCTGGAATACGTCAACAGACAAAATTGCAATCCGAAGAGACCCTCGAACAACCGTTACATACACAAAAATGCACTGTTTGGTGTGGTTTAGGGGCTCCTGGAATCATCGGTCCGCACTGAACATAACCCTCAATGCCAAGCGCTACCGCATCATGATAAATGACATTTTGTTACCTAAACTCTTGATGTCTATAAAAATATAACAATGTATGCTGAATTAGGCAGCATCTTTACAGTTTCTATCAGGGCTGCAAACGGAGTCGGAGACCCCGGCCCGAACCGAACCAAACCGTAGCAGAAAAAATTTTCCGTCCGAACCTAAACCTAAACCTTAACCTAATGTAAAATGTAAAATTGGCTGACAGCTCCTCCAACGGGGCCAAGCCAAGCTTCAACCTAAACCTAAGCCGGAGCAAAAAAAAAAATCGAAAATGGTTCGGTTCATAAAATTTGTTTAATGAATAACTTTGGTGTTTTTGCTCGGATCATGTTGCGCTTTTCAGAATAGATAGATATAGGGCCAAAGATATGCTAAAATATGCAAAGCCACGATGTTGTAACTTTAAAATTGTGGCTCTGACAGTTTTTTGCGGTTTAAGGTGGGAGGGGAAATTTCGCAAACTCGATCAGGGTACGGTATACACCTATGTTTATGCAAAAATTTGGGTCTCCATCTCTTATAGTCTCTGAGATTGACGCGTTCATACAGACAGACGGACAAACGGACGGACGGACAGACGGACATGGCTAAATCGACTCGGCTGTTGATGCTGATCAAGAATATATACTTTATAGGCTCGGAAATGTTTCCTTCTCCCTGTTACATACCCCACAATAGAAAATGTTGAATAACTCCCAGATATCGAGTTAAAATATATAACTCAAATTTATATTAGCAATAGCTTTAATCCCTGAAACTTTCATCAAAATCGGATAATAAATAGCGAAGTTAAAAAATGTTGCATACTTTTCGGATGTTCACCCCTCAGGAACGCAGGAACGCTGTTATACATTACTTTTCATGAGTAACGGGTATATCGAAGTCGGTTAGAGCCGACTTTAACTTACGTTCTCGTTTAAATCTGGGATCAGTAATTGCTGCAATCCTTCACACTGTCCTTCACACTGAAACCTTTCTGGAATATTAGTTTGACTAGCAAATAACCCGACGCGCTTCGCTGCGCCTTCTAAACAATATTAGATATAATAATACCCCGTAGATTCCAGAAATCGATTTTTGCTGATGGGTTTTCCCTCCAACTCCCTCCCACATCCCACCCACTCTACACCCTATTCCCCCCACTTCCCACCCACATCCCTTCCACATCCCATCCACATCCCTCCCACTTCCCGCCCACATCCCATTCATATCCCTCCCACCCACATCCCATTCACATCCCTCCCACCCACATCCCGGCGTTATTTCCAACATCGGAAAATGAAAACACAAATGAATTCTCATTTTGACATTACAAACCGAGTTTCAAGTCAATCGGATGAAAAATAGTTATTTTGCATGTAAAATTTTCCGGGCATTTTAACGCCTGCGGGCGTATTTTCCGACATTGAAAAATTTCATTTCAAATTATTTCGTATTCTGTCCTTACAAACCGAGTTTCAAGACAATCGGATGATAAATAGTATTTTTCAGAATTTTCCGGATTCCGACACGCGCAAGTTTTCCAACTTCGAAAATCACGTTTCAAACTTTTCGTATTTTATCCTTACAAACCGAGTTTAAAGCCAATCGGATGAAAAATAGATTTTTGCATGCTGAATTTTAAGGCCATTTTCCTAGTGGGCGGATTTTCCAAAATCGGGAAAACACGTGTCGAATTATTTCGCGTACTATGCTTACAAACCAAGTTTCAAGTCAATCGGATGAAAAATAACATTTTTCCCATACAAACTTTTCCGTCGCTTTTCCGACTTTTCTGGGTGGAATTTTCCAAAACCCCGTCTTTGTACGCACTTTCACCAATAACAGAAACTCCTGTCCAGCTTTCTATCTCTTACCGTTGAGGCTGTGCGATGATTGCCAATCAGTGAATCAGTCAGTCAGTCAGGACACTCTCTTTTATAGATATAGAGATAACACAAGTTGTCGAACAAGCTTTCAAATCAGTGGTAGGTTTTGATGATTTAAAAAAAAATTATCGATGTCTGCATCTTAGATAAAAACATCGATGTATCTCCAGCTCTCTTCCTGAAACATTCCTCTTAAATTTGTTTTAGCCTGCCAAAGAGCCAGTAATTATGAAAATTCATTGTAATACTTATTAATGGTTAATCGAATATTTTATAGAAAATATCAGGACTCTGAACATCTCGTAAAGAATATAATCTTAAAGTAAGTTCGAATTTTCATTGATGTGCTTTAAATAAGCGGAAAACTAAATTTTGACCGAACCCAAAAAGTTTTGCGTGTTCGAACCCCTGCAGATTTTTAAGAGGTTTGCAGTCCTGGTTCCCGTACATATTTTGAAGGTAAATCTAGTTTACCTTCCATAAATTTAAATATGTTTTTTTTTAAACAGGCTACAGCCGATTAAAATGCAACAAACATCTTTATACTTAGAGCATTTGTTGGTCCTTATACCTAGGTTGTTCCAATGTAAATTCAACAAAACCGCACTAGCTTAGAGGGGATGATTTATTTTGAGAAAATTGTCATAAAACGTAAGGAAAACGAGAAATTCGGATGAGAAATTAGACTGATTGATTGATTTAGATTGATTTTTTAAAGTCAAGGACTCACATATCTAGGATTTTATTCCAAGAGTGCAGTTTAAAAATTTCAGAAGGGAAAATATATTGTAAATCCGTTTTTCCCCTTTTTACCTCGGATGTGGCACACATAAAGCTATATAATTTTGTTTAAACTTTATGTGTGTGAGTCAGTGTGATGTTCTTGAATCTGTTCTAAAAATTACAGTTATTAATAAATTGGCATTAATTGAAGATAAGGATTACAAATAGTTTCAAATACTCCAGATTGCAGAAACTTTCATTAAAGATCATTGATTGACTTTTTTTTTCTTCCCAATTCCCAGATTTCCCTGAAGTGTTTCTAATTGAGATTTCACATCGGCAAATCTGTGTAATGCCCTCCACTTATATTTTCAAAATTCGTCTTGCTTCTCCATTGTTATTCTCCTATTAAAAGTAAAACTTTTCCTCTTGACTTGAGAAGAAGTTACTTCCGTAAGCACTAAAAATAGCTTCAGAAGTCTCCATCTTCTTTATTGTTCAGCATCATTAAACTCGCTTTTACGCAAAACCAAAATTCGCCAATATGCTTTCAATAAATTATTTTGCCATAATTAATGCAAAAGAAAAAAAAAAAGAATAATACAAACGTCATAGTTTGTTTTATTAATGAAGTTCACCCAGTTTAAACTGGATTATCATCCATGGCGGTAGTTTTAGCGAGCGGCAAAAGACATCATTAGACAACATTTTATTTGCCCAACAAATCACAAAAATTTTGACTTTTTTTTGCGCATGATTTAATGCAAATTTTCTAAAAATACATATTTATGTGCACTTTGAGACTTTGAGTTTTCCCCTGAGTCTAAACGAATTTTCATCACGTGAATGTCAATAGCAATAGCAAGCTAATATGTCTGGGGCTCGGCAAGTTCATTGTACGGCCTTAGCTTGTTTTCAACTTCAATTGTCAGCTTCTTGAGACTTGACTTCTAAGCTGCTGAAAAAGTTAACGGCCTTGCTCTGCATTTGTGCAATATTTTGTGTTTGATTTTTTAATTTGAAGTTTGATCATATTTTAAATCATACAATATATTATTTAAAAAATATGCCACCAATTACCACACACACTTTGAGACCACCAACTGGTCACGCTTCAGTGCTCCTCTTGCAATTTATTTATTTTTTCTTAATCAAATTATATTTTGACATTTGAAACGCTAAAAGGTAAATTTAAAAGAGAAAAATAAACTGCATATGGAAATTGTATGCCTCTCTCTGACTTGGCAGCACTCGAGCACAAGATCTCTGGGGTGTGGCCAAATGTCAGGGGGCAGTAAAGTAGTTGGTAACATAAGCCAGTTCAAAAGCTATCGTTTTACTTGAATATGACTTGTGTATGGCAAAAAATTTCCATTAATTAGACAAGTTTTAGGTACGTCTTTCAAGTCAAATGCCAAATAGTAAAAAAACAACAACTTTTTCTTGACCAAATTAGGCAAAGAATTTTAAGTCGAACATTTTTGTGAAAGGGAATCTTTTCTAGTTGGAATTACAGGTAAACACATAAGCCACTATAATGGGATTACTTTAAAGGGGAAGAACAGGAAATGGTAATATTACCAGTAGAATTTCTGTTTTGATTCTGAAAACGCTCCATCACGTAAGAGCTAATCGAAGCATAAAGTTACTATTATGGTATGATTGTGGGAAATCAACATGTTTAATCGAACTTTCCGTGAATCATCAACCAAGCAATTGCGCGATTTTTTAAAAGGTTAATGTAATATTTTGATGATACATGTGCGTATGCACCATACACAAAAATTTTTACTCACATTTAATCAATCATAAAAATTCATTGATGAATATACACAGCTCGACCGCAATCGCATCGAGCGATTGAGCCGCAGTTTTTTTTATGTTCATATTTATTCATTGAGCAAAACTCAACATCGAATAAAATCACAGTCATACCGATGGAACAAATCTCAGCTTCGACTGGCCAGCGCAATGTTCTCTCGCTCTCTCTCTCTCTCTCTTTTCATATCTTTTAGCGCCACCTATGCGTGTTTGCAAGAGTTTGTTCATACGAGGTGCGTTTTACCCACTATAATCAATCGTCGTTTAGCCAAAGACGAACTCAGACGAATCTCAACAATAATGAATTAAACTCAACGGCGAACATGTTTGATGCAATGAGTGCAAATCCGATTAATGTATAAGCGATTTACAATCGAACGAAGCCGTTCTCTGGAATGCACTAAATTTCTATTCAATAGAAATTAAGAGACACCAGAATCACTACTACATACACTCAGAAAACGATTTGTACTTAAAATTTCAAGTATATTTTGTTCTTTGATGTATGTACTTAAAGCCCTCTTCTTCTCTTCTTTTACATGATTTTTAAAAATTCGTGGAAAGAAATCGGGAAGAGATTTTGTAATTCTGTTTTGTGTATTTGGTTGTACAATTCATTATACACTATGAAAAATTTAAGATTTGTGAATGCGAGGGCTGTTCAAAAAGTTCTCGGGATCCAAAGTAGGCTCTTCCAAAAAAGGTGTGTCGATGGTACCCCCGTTTCCGGGAGTCACAATTATCAGAAAGCAAAACGAAAAATGGGTAGTTGGTTAGAATGAATGCCTTTATCGTCCGTAGCAGAATTGTAAAAATCAAGTCGAATTTGAGAAAATGAGCGCCTTTTAAAAACGAAAAATCGATTTTTTGACCATTTTTTGCAGTCCAGTGTACTAAAAAAATAGTAAAAAGGTTTTTTTCTCAAAGATTGAGAGTAGGGACGATAGCCACGTTTATTCTGCGTCTATAAAGCCCTACATTATCAAAATCGGTTGGATTAGAAAATGTAGAATTTAGAAAACGTGGGCACCATTTTTGAAAAACGTTGTTTCAAGAAAAAAAAGTTAAAGTTTCAAGTAATGTGTCTTAAAAAAAATTACTTGTATTTGTGAAGAACATCGATCGACAAAAAGGATATATCTTCTAAAGTAATTTGGAATTGTAAAAACTACAACTTTTATGTTTGCACAAAACTTCAAAAAGCGCAGGAACACAACACAACACAAAGGGAGGCTAGGTGGTCATACAACTGTTTCATTGGTACCTCTACCAACTCATTAGTGACTTTCGCCTAATGTATTATGAGGCGTTATATGTTATGCAGCTTCCGGGGCCAGTACATTAGGCGAGTCACTGAGTGGTAGAGGTACCAATGAAACCGACCCCTACTCTTCCAGCTAGATGGTTTGATTATCATAAAGGTCGTTAAAGCACCGGATTTTAAAAAACCTTTTTAAACATATAAGGGTTTTTACATATAAGGGTTTTAGTGACCTGCATTGATTTTAGTAAAAATTTTTGTGCTTTTTACAGCGCTGGCAAGGTCAATGGTTGATAACAATTTAATGCGATCAACACAATTCAACAGAGATAGCTCACAACATTACATCGGAATAGCATTTAAGCTAAAAATAAAAAAAAAATGTTAAAAAAAAAACATTTTCTAGACCAGATGAGGGCCTTAAATTACGTACGACACATTCTAGAATAATACGAGAAGGTCAAGCTATCTTCGTCTGTGCCGAAGTTTTTATACCCTTGCAAATGTGTTGAAATATCATAGTTCAAGTACGCTAGTAATAAAATCAAAAAATTTTCTATCCCATTTTTTGACCGATGGTTCCTATGGCAACTATAACATATAGTCATCCGATTTTGAACAAAATTTCCAAATCTGTGCGAAAGCATATAATATTAGTATCGTCCGAGTTTGGGGACTCTAACGTTGAAATCAAAAAAGCTTTTCTCTCCAAGACCCATTTTCCGACCGATGGTTCCTATGACAATTATAAGATATAGTTGTCCGATTTTGAACAAATATTGCAAATCAGTTTAAAATCATGTAATATTAATATTGACTGAGTTTGGGGACACTAACATTGAAAACAAAAAAGCTTTTCTCACTAAGACCCCTTTTCCGACCAGTGGTTCCTATGTCAGCTATTAGATATAGTCGTCCGATCTTGGCCAAAACTTCCAAATCTGTGTGAAAGCATATAATATCAATAATCTCTAAGTTGGGAGACGTTAATATTAAAAACAAAAAGATTTGCTGACTAAAACCCCCTTTCCGACCTATAGTTCCTATGGCAGATATCGTCATACGATTTTAACCAAAATTTGCAAATCTGTTTAAAGCTTATAATACTAATAATCGCTGAGTTTGGAAGCGTTGACATTAAAAACTGAAAAGTTTTTCTCAGTAAGACCCATTTTTGAGTTCCTATGGCAGCTATAGATATAAACTCGATCGGGTCGCAGTAAAAAAACTCTGTGCAAAGTTTCAGCTCGTTAGCTTTAAAACTGCGAGACTAGTTTGCGTAAAAACAGACAGACGGACGGAAAAAGCTAAATCGCCTCAGCTCGTCGCCCTGATCAAGAATATATATAGTTTATAGGGTCGGAGATGAATATTTCTGTGCGTTGGAAACTTCTGGGCAAAATTATAATACCCTTTGCAAGAACAATCATTCTTTTTTCAAGAACTTTTTGTACTTCCAGTAAACCGAAAAATGTAAGAAATTACTTCTCTTAGTACAAGTACAAAATATCTAGTTGCAAAAAGTGTGCAACGGTATATGCGAATTATTTTAAATCGAATCTGGTCTTAAATTTCCCTTCTGGTTCTGACACTTTGTTTATGTTGTAAGGATAGATTTCTAACGTACAGTTAAGCCATATTGGTTTTTGGTTAATTCATTTGCTTTGAATACAGAGACATGTTTTCATAAACAAATTGGAAATAGCTTTAGAATTTAATGAGCTTAAACCAAGAACATGTTGAACCTATTTAATGAAATTTGTTTTGTTTCAAGAATTTATTGGGGTTGACTTTAGAATTAAATAAAAGTCAATGAAGAGTAAATTCAAAGGGTTGTACTTAAGACCATTAAAACTTAAAAGTAAGATCAGAAAGATTATATAACCCGAAACAGTCTTAAATCAAGTAATACGGGATTGGAAAAAAAGCGTAATTCAAATTAGAATTTTGTACTTGAATCAAGTATTTTCACACTTACGCGTACTATTTACACCGTTTTTACTTGATTCAAGTACAAAGTTCTTGATTGTTTTTCCGAGTGTTCTCTTTCAATGGCTTTAAAAGCAAGTTCTGACTTAGATCGGTGTTTCACTCTAGTTTTAATCCTCAGGTTTTGGCGAAAATGATAGTCAAATGAATAGGTTTACAAGATCGAAAGAAAAAAGGATTGAAAAAAGTAAACTCAAAGTGAAAATAAAGAATTTCATTCTTAGATCAAGGATTTTCAATGTCAAATAAATGTTAAGAAAAGTTAACCATAAGGTGAATGTTTACTACACCATTCTTCACTTCAAAAATGTTGACAAAAATGTCAGCAAATAGTCCAGAACTTACAGAAAGAAATTAGTTGGAGGACGGATATGGTTTTTTTTTAAATAGGATCAAAAATTTTAACTGTCAAAAGTAAAAATTTCTTGATCTAAGAGTTTCTTGATAATTGAAGGAATTTTTGAAGGTTGTTTATAGGTTTTGCAGGTTTTTTGATTCAACGGTTGCTTCAGTTGCTTTTGCTCTCTTCCATATTGATCTGAAACAGTGACCGGCAAAAAACACATTCACATTTTGGTACTGCGTGTGTGTGTGTAGCCACCGTAAGGGTCAAACTAGGCATTTCTTGCAACTTTTAGCTCAAATTACTAAAAGTCTCCACTACAGGAAAGTCATCTAGAACCAACACCAACCCTTCAATATACTGAAAAAAGTCTAATTTTGTTGCCTTCCGTAATTACAGAATTTATTTTAAAACAATGTACTGCATTGAAGCTTGAGAAGCTTGGCTTGGCACCGTTGGAGGAGCTGTATAGCCAATTTTACATTTTACATTTACTGCATTGAATACTAATGTATATTTCTACCAAATCCCACGATTCTTTATAACTAACATTAAAACTCTCTTTGTTCTAGGCTACTCATTCACCACATATTGTATCCGAAACAATTCCCATGCTCTGACTTATCTTTAGTCTGAACATTGATTCGCCAAATTATCAACTCATATCTCACATCTCATCTCTCTGGCTTTAGGCTCGACTGTGGTCTTTCCGGCCACAAAAAAACTTTTGTCTTAATTAATCACCAGTTTAGTGTGTTGTGCTCTGAGTCTGTGAGCTATTTTTGTGCACTTGATCAATAATTTGCGTCAACTAATTTTAAATGCAATTAATTTGAATTTACAAAAGAAACTTTTGCCAAGTTAAACAGTTTTATTCATTCCGTTTCCATTTAAATCAAAAACAGAGAATGTGCCTCGAAGCTCGGCTTTGTCTTTTATTGCCTTGTACTTCCGTTGTAGTAATCAATTAGCCGAAAATTCTTACTTACCGAAAGGCTTACGAAATAGCACAAAAATAGAAAATGTAACAACTTGTTGCGGCCTATTGTTGCAGTTTGTGGATTGTATATCACAGTTGGGTTCAACTTTCAAGTGGAGTTTTGTAATGGATTAATTGGTTTTTCAAGATTAGTGCAAGGGCACATCTGGTTATGGATTTACATAAATTTTGGTAATTAACTGCCAAAACGCACAAACACTATGTTCGTTTATAGTTTATTTCACTATTTCGGCTTCGATCTACGGATCTGTGGTGCGATGTGATCGTGTTGGCCGCGCGTTAACGACTGAATCAAACCCAACGTGGGTCACCAGTTTTAAAGCATCGCGCGAAACGTTGCACGACGAGCGTTCGGTGGGGCGGTGAGGCAGCAAAATAAATCTCTCAAAATTTTTAACTAACGCAGAATTTAAACTATAATGTGTGTGTGTGTGAGTCAATAGAGTGCGAAAGAAAGACAGAGAGAGAAAGATTAGTTTTAAAATCGGGGTAATTTTATATGCGGACGGCATCACTTTCGGCTCATTTAGTCTAAATTGTGCATCTGTTCTAAAGTTCTAAGCTGTCAATAAACAGAAAGAAAATTGTATTGGAAACCTGACTCAACAAATTTGTTTACCTATTTTCTGTTCTTCACACACTTTTTCACTTGTTTTGTTAAAACGTTTTTTTCTTTTTTTATTTAATAACTCTGGGATGGCCCGAAATTGAATAATGAAAAAGTTACGTAACAAATTGTGAAGAAAATGAGGAAGCAGCAAGACAACAGGAGCAAGGTTAAAGCTTTTAAAAACGAAAATGAAAAGGCAGAAAGGCGAGAGTAGGGCTCTGCAAAAATGCTGCTGTAATTGTTACTTACAAAACTTTTACAAAACTAACTTTGATGCAGACGAAGAAAGCTCTAGCTCAAGGTGATCTAGGTGCTCATATAGAACGGATGGGACTAGGTAGTAGTTCTTTGTTGCTCTCACACAAGAACATTTGTGTTTACTCAAAAAATGCTTTGTTTCTTTCTGAGTCCTTGTAGCAAATAGTTTCTGCCAAAAAACTTAAAAGTGTTGTCATCTTTGTTCCAGCTTATCAGGTGTACATTATTCAATTCTGGGGTGTCCTGGAAATCTCTAGAGATTTCTGTTTAAATCGATTGCATTTTGCTCTAAACTTCTGTGACCTTTTAAGTAAATTGACCAGAAAAAGTTCGTTTACCGATATGGAATATCAACTTCCCTTTAAAAAGTCGGTTTCAATTTACTTAGAAACCGAGGATATTACTATTGCATCCCTATAAAGACTAACAGATTATAGTGAACAAGCTATCGATCAGACGAATATTTCTAGAAATTTCTGTTGTCCTCCCAACTGAATGTGATTGATTTTGATTTTAAAAAACAGTTTTTGCATGCGTAAAATGTGTTTTTGCCGGCCGCTGGTTTAAAACGCTCGCTTTTATAAAAACCGATCACGTAAACAATACTTAAGTAATTAAAACAAAATGTGAAGTTAATAAAAAAAACTTGCACTTAAAATAGGGGGAAATTGTACATACATTTAAAAAAATATCAAGCGAATAATTTTTTGAAAAGCAGAACTTTAAAACAGAGGTCGCAAAAATCGGTCCCCGTTTGCCGGTGTCAGAAACGACAGCTTCGCGTGACCACATTGAATAAAGGTACCGAAACAACCTTTAACTACGCTCTCTGCCTCTATTTGGCTTTGAGAGGAGAGTAATACATTTGTTGTTTTTTCATAAATAATAATTCATGTATGCATCAGTGTGTAAGCTTACAGCCTAGGCTCGGCTAACAATATGAATGTATGCACCCACTATAAGCTTTTATTTCTAAATATTTTTTATTTATTTTTTTTTTCGAGAAGCAACGACGAATTTTATGACCGACTTCGACTGAATTGGGGCTTTTTGGATTTAACAACCCCTGAACAGTAAGGGATCAATTACAGAACACATTCGGCTGAGGGAGGCCCAAGAGAGTTTTGATTTTGTTTTTTTCGGTCAGTGACTTGAGCAGAGCAAACTGAACATTGGGATGAGAGTTATTTACGAGTTATACACAGAGAAAAATATCACGTTCTAAAATCGTATCCAAATGGTCATGATTTTGGTCTGTTTTTCATTTCATAAAACATGAACGGTAGTCCTGAAATGCGAATACATAAATATTTTAGCTTTTTGCTACCAGTGCTTATTAACATTTATTTATATCATAGGACCAGAGTGCATTGAAAAACTTTGACACTGTTAAAAATACTTCAAACGAGAGCACAAGCTTAACTTCGTCTTTGCCGAAGTTTTATTTATACCCTTGCAAATGTTTTAATACATCAGAGTTTAAGAACGCCAGCGTTAAAACAAGCAATTTTTCTAAATAAAACGCACTTTTCGACCGATAGTTCCTATGGCAGCTAAAGATAATCATCTGATTTCGACCAAAACTTACAAATCTATGTGAAAGCGTATAATATTAATAATGAGACACGTTTTCGTTAAAAACAAAAAGGTTTTTCTCACAGAGACCCACTTTTCGACAGATCGTTCCTATGGCAGCTATAAGATATAGTCATCCGATTTCGACCAAAACTTCCAAATCTATGTAAAAGCGTATAATATTAATAATCGCTGAGTGAGACACGTTAACATAAAAAACAAAAAGTTTTTCTTATTAAAACCCCACTTTTCGACCGATAGTTCCTATGGCAGCTATAAGATATAGTCATCCGATTTCGACCAAAACTTCCAAATCTATGTAAAAGCGTATAATATTAATAATCGCTGATGTGAGACACGTTAACATAAAAACAAAAAAGTTTTTCTTATTAAAACCCACTTTTCGACCGATAGTTCCTATGGCAGCTATAAGATATAGTCATCCGATTTCGACCAAAACTTCCAAATCTATTTAAAAGCGTATAATAATCATAATCTCTGATGTGAGACACGTTAACATAAAAAACAAAAAAGTTTTTCCTATTAAAACCCACTTTTCGATTGATAGTTCCTATGGCAGCTATAAGATATAGTCATCCGATTTCGACCAAAATCTCCAAATCTATGTAAAAGTGTATAATATTTATAATCTTTGATGTGAGACACGTTAACATAAAAAACATAAAAGTTTTTCTTATTAAAACCCACTTTTCGACCGATAGTTCCTATGGCAGCTATAAGATATAGTCATCCGATTTCAACCAAAACTTCCAAATCTATGTAAAAGCGTATAATATTAATAATCGCTGATGTGAGACACGTTAACATTAAAAACAAAAAAGTTTTTCTCACAAAGACCCACTTTTCGACCGATCGTTCCTATGGCAGCTATAAGATATAGTCATCCGATCCGGTCGGTTCCGACATATTAGCAGTGTGCAGTAAAAAGAAGATTCTGTGCAAAATTTCAGATCGATAGCTTTAAAACTGAAAGACTAGTTCGCGTAGAAACAGACAGACAGACGGACAGACAGACGGACAGACGGACAGAAGGACAGACAGACGGACGGACAAAGCTCAATCGACTCAGCTCGTCACCCTGATCAAGAATATATATAGTTTATAGGGTCGGAAATGAATATTTCCTATGCGTTGCAAACTTCTTGGGCAAAATTATAATACCCTTTTGCAAGGGTATAAAAATAAAATTAAAAACAAAACCAGGGACGCGATTTTATTTGAACCTCGACTTCGGCGTGCTAAGCGAATGCTTTACCGCTGGGCTACAGGGATCGAGCCGTCAGACAGTCTCAATGCTAACTTAAGTACTTCATTCTTACATTCATTTTTTATACTCTGTACCGAAGGTACATTGAGTACAAGGCGAAGTTTGTGCAAAAGTATGTAACAGGGAGAAGGAATCATTTCCGACCCTATAAAGTATATATATTCTTGATCAGCATCAACAGCCGAGTCGATATAGCCATGTCCGTCTGTCCGTCTGTCCGTCCGTCCGTATGAACAAACAGATCTCAGAGATGGTAAGAGATAGAGGTTTGACATGTATGGGACAAATGCTTCTTATACTTGCAGGCAGATCAAGTTTATTTTCAATTTTTGCCACGCCCCCTCCCGCCCCCGCAATTTGGAAAAAACGTCATATCTCCCACAGTTTTGTAGATAGATAATTTGTACCTTCTAGAGATAGTTAGTCATTAGCAATATGTATCGATTTGCCGAAGAAATGATAAAGATCGGATGAGCGGTTCTCAAGTTATAAGCAAATAAGTGAATCACCCCCCCACCCCCCTCCCACCCTTTCTAAACCAACGCCGCACAATGTTAGATAGAGAGAGAGAGAGAGAGGAGAGGTAGAGGGGAGAGAAGAGAAACTTAGAGATAAGCGCAGCAGCAGCACTGCATTCAGCTCCTACTCTAGGTAGAGAGTATATTATAGTGTCGGGCTTGACTGACTTTCTCACTTGTTTAAGTTGATTTATGGTCGAGGTGGGCAAAATGACGTCGTCCGTTCAGTCTCTTCGGTGGTCCTGAGTTCAAGTCTCAGACTTGGTAAAGCAAGAAAATTTTTTAAATTTAATAAATTTTAGCTACAGCTTAGAAAATGTTGTGGTTGTTGGAACGCAAGGTAGAGTGGTGTGGTGGTCGGTGGTCCCTTCCTTCCTTCCCCGCCCGAGAACCACCTTGGATGATAGGAGGCTTCTCCACATTCACCTATATCTTTATTTATATAATAAACCATGGTTAATTTTTTTTTTCAGAACAAAATGTTCTTGAAACGAGCACATAATGTTTATAAGACAAGCCCTAACCGTTCATGTGTAAGAACAAAATGTTCATAGCATAATGTGAACGAATGTTCATGAATATCGAAAAAGCGTGCTTAGCAGACTATCGTCAACAAAAGTTCATGATTTCGTTACAATTCGAACGGATATTCTCTTTACTTTAACACTGAGTTTTATGGATGTTTACATACCTCTGAAAAAACCTATTATGCTTTAATATATTACTTATTTATGTTTTAGTTTCAAAAAAGTTTACATTTTGAGCGGTTGAAGTCCCATTGTTTCTCCCCAACGCACATAATAATAAAATAATTTTTTCTTCAAATTGAGCTCGTCTTAATGAAAAATATATAATATAATATAAACTAAAAATTTCGAATTTTCGATTTATATTGTGGTAACTAACAATTATTACAAATTTTTTGAGAACATTGAGGAACAAAACATTTCCAAAAAAATATTTTTCATATAAGGGACTTTCAGTCTAATGGGTTTTGAAACTGCGACTTTATTTTTTACTCATTATTGTGTATACTCTTTCAAATCTTCGATCACTGAATAACGATTAACAAATTTCAACTGAACTAGCCAACTCTTAAGCTTAGCATTTAGAATACAAATTTTGAGTATCTTACTTAGTTATCAAAATCCCAAGTTAAACTACTTAAGACCGCTGATTTTGTTTGCCTACGAAAGTATACCTGCCTATATGAGCATTCCCTTTATTCCAGTGGTCGGCACAAAATACAATCACATTTTAAAACTGACAGCTAGCAACTTCACAACTGCCAAAAGTGGTTATGCTGTAAGAGTTTTTGTATGCAGTGTAGATAGCGACGCGCCCAACACTGCTTAATAAACACTAACACCCGTGCTTGTGTTGGTCGCGTAGCTGACGTTGCGTCTGCAAATTAGTTTCGTGCATATCTGCCATGTTTTTCTGATTTAATTGAGTTTTTTGGTATTGAAATTAGGAATTGAACTGTAGGCAAAAACTACCAGGAAATTTGAATTTAAATTTTTTTTTTTTTGGGATTCCGATAGCCACTAATGTTTTTATTTTTCAGTAAGCACACTGAAATCTGTGCAAAATGTTCAGCGAAAAGTAAATTTTTGTCTTTTTTATAATGTCTGAAACTATTCAACAAAGCAGTTCCAATAAATTTTGTCTTCAAAATGTTGGAGAAGGCCTTAAAGGAGCAAGCTCTATCGAAAACAAGACTTTATGAATGTTTAAAGGGGATCGACAAAGCGTTGAAGACGAGGCACTACCATCGTCAAAAAATCAAAGAATTGGTGCTCCAAAATCGTTGATTGACAGTCAGAGAACTTACTGATTTTGTTGGAATAACCATTTGAGTCTGAGAAAAGTGAAATCTCGATTTAAAAACGAACTCGTAATTCGTGATCATTTCGCCAAAAAACTTGACCCATATGGTTACACTGATTGGACCTTAACAGTGTGGCTTTAGACCTGGTAAGTCCATCACAGACCAAATATGACAAATCCTGGAGAAGACCTATGAGGGAGACATCGAAACCTACCATCTTTTTGTCGATTACAAAGCCGAATTCGACAAAACGATAAGATCAAGGTTTTTTGAAGCCCCATCTACCTTTGGTATACCAGCAAAGTACGTTCGACTTTGCATGATGACGTTGAGAAGCACTCCGTCAAAATAGGAAAGAATAAATCAAGATTTTTTGTTTTATAAACAAATTCCCACATATATATTTGTAGGCTCTGATATAAAAATGGAGGCTGTGACATATTTTGGCGGTTTGAAAACTGGGGATGGGTGTTATCTTTACAGTTTTTTTTTCTTAATTGATTAATTAACATCAAATTGCAAACCTTTTTAAAATTCTTTATAACTTTTATCTTCAAAAGGCCTGCAAACTTTATCGCCATCTGTTTGCTTACCGCTTTATTCATGTTCAATAGCTTGTAAAATAAGGGACTACTTAACTTACTGATAAACATTTTGAACCTGTTACCTTAACAATATCTCTTTCTTTTTTTTTTTACCCGTTATCTACCTCGCCTCCACCTTGTATCCGCTGCACTTGTTGTCAACACTTTCCAGTCTTGGCACAAAGTCGTTGCCAAATATTTCGCTTACTTGTCTTTGTCTCCCCCCCAAATTAAATGGCCGGACCACAAAAGAACCAGTAACTTTGGTAGTTAACTTTTTTTGCTGTTGCATTGCAATTAACATTTTTGTTGGGGACTTGCAGTGCCTTAATACACTTTCTCAGGCATCGACCGGTTTGATTTGTTTTTGTTTTTTTTTGTTAAAGAGAATTTCATTTGACGGCCTTTCGCATCTTATTATGCATGCATTGCGCATACGCAGTGTGTTACACATTTTGCGGTCTATGTGAACCCGTTCATTGTTATGTGACGTCAGGGAAGAATCATGCGAGTTATGAATTAACGACTACCATCAATTGATTTCTAGTGACGTAGAATGGGTTTCTCAAAATTTCATGAATGGCTTAATCTTTAGGCGCAACAATAAAAAGGCGTTAAAAGGTTGCCGTAATTGGTGCTAATTTTTGTTTAAGGTGGAGCTATAAAAGCACTAAATTTTATGATGATATTTTGATTTTAGTTTGTGTATTTATGCCATGAGTAGGTCGAGCGTTTGTGGCTTTAGAAAAATACGCATTGACGTACATTACAAAGTAATCAAGAATGATTCAGTTGAAGGTAATAAAAGTAAATATAATTTAATTGGATTAAGTGCAATTTAAGACAAGAACAAAAAGAATATAGTCGACTAGTTAGTTTCAAAACTGGAGCATTTTATGCGGTACTTTTGCTCGAACCATGTTTCTAATGAACATTTGGCTATCCTGAACCAATGGAAAGAAGAAGCTTATCAAGTTCTTCACAAGTTTGAAAGCAATTTATTATACTCTATAAAACACAGATTTATTGTTCCAGCTATACACTTCGTTTTTAATCGATAAAGAAAAACTAATATGTAATGCCCACTAAGCAGGGGTCGGCAATGAGAGCAGAAAAGTTCCCACTGGCAACTGAGAAACACTTTGTATAAGCCAGAGTCCTCCGCGTCGGTATCTATAGTGCGTACAAAAGTGATCAGCGGTTGAGCAGTCACACACCGACAGTACAAGTTCGTCATTGACCTGTTTCGCCAACAATACCGCAGAGCAAAATGATCTTCATATGAATGGCTACACACACTCACGCAACGCCAAAATGGGCATGCGTTTTTTGCCGAGAACACGAGAGCTCTCTTTAGCAATTCAGTGATCACCAATTCACCGGCCCTCGTTTGCACAAAAACACGAGTGACTTCTACCCCTGGTTGCATTAAGTGGTCGGCTGTGGTATACATAGATGTGCTATAAACATTCACAACTTTTCTCTGCCGACTCACAAATTCTGTCAACTTCTCTGCTCACATTGCCGACCCCTGCTATAAGAATGAAATGAACTAAGCAGTGCCTTATTGAACTCCTCATTAAGATGTATATTTTAGATTTCGAAGATTAAAATTTTTAATCTCCCTTCCAATTTTTTGTTTGGGAAATTGGATAAAACTATTGTCGGGAATAAATTAAGCTACAGAGGTTGATCCTTCTACTCAAGGCGGGGCAATGGCACAGAAGGTGTTGTACCGATGCATCCTCTTCTTCGGGTATGCAACTTCTGCAGAAGTCAAGGTAAGTGACGCCTAGGCGTGCTGCGTATCTGCCAATAAGACAGTGACCCGTGAGGGTACTCACCAGAAGTGATAAGTGTTCCCTTCTGTAACGTAAAATTGTGTTAGTACGTTTTTGGTCGAATGTTGTCCACGTGATTTAGCTTTTTCCTGAAAATTATATGTCGCCATATGCATCCATAGCGTGCTCTTCCCTGAAAGAAGCTCGATGGTGATATCTATTCTGGCCAGTTTGTCCGCAGACTCATTTCCTTCTATGTCGCGATGTCCAGGCTCCCATATAAGGTGTATACTGAAATGCCGTGCGATCTCATTCAGAGATGAGCGACATTTCGTAAGTGGTTTAGGGCGGTTTGACTATCTGAGTATGTAAATACATTTGCTTCCTTGACTGTGACTGCTAAAAGGTAACAGCTTCCTGGATGGCTACCACTACACACACTATGTTGGAAGAGAAAACGCCCCCTCCAACTTTTTCGTCGAGCTTAGAACCATCTGTGTAGATGTTAAAGGCGTTGGCTCTGCTGTGGGGAAGGTTGTCCCAATCGTTTCGGCTTGGGATATAGACGTCGTATAATTTGTGGAGCTTCATTTGTATACAGTAGTCTGAAATTAATGGAATGCCCGTTTGGTCTTCGATTATGGTGGCGAGTCCCGAATTGCCCCTGTTCCAGGTAAGAGATCTACTGGTAAAAGGTGAAGAATAGTATTAAGCGCTTCCGGACTACGTACTAGGTTGCAATAGAAAAATATAAAGAAGTTTCCATTCGGAAGCGTTTACATAAAAACTGGACAAAAATTAATTTAAAATAAAAGTTATATCTCCCCCAGTACCCTCTACAGATTTTTAGTAATCAAGATTATTTATCTTTCCCCCAAAGGATTGTTAAAGATCGGATGAACCGTAGTCGAGTTATAAGCAGATATTAAAACCGTAACCGAAACCGTAACCCGTAACCACTAAAAACACGTTAAAATTTGAAACCGAAACCGTAACCGACAAAAATTCGTTTCTTATATCCGTAATCGTACAACCTTTATTTAAAAAACCTGTTATCAGTACCGTAACTGAAACAAATATATGGGTTAATTTCGGTTTTTTCTCTACTAGCACAATGAACATTTTACAAATGTACATATGATTTTATTCACTAAAGTAGGATGCTTATTTATTATGCGCCGTACCGTTGCCAATAGGCTGGCATAACTACGAAGTGCCTGGAAAGTATCTTATGTCCATTGGTGCTAAACAGTCATATAGCATAGAAGCTAAATATTCAGACGCTGGAAATTTGGTCGAGGCGGAAGTTGTTTGATAATTTCCAGAGCCGCTCCGACAATGTAGTGCAACTACTTTCGGATGCATTTTTTTTTCGGCCTGTGGGAACAAAACTTGACCACTGAGACATACTTCTATAACGACAACCCAAAACGCATCGGTAAATTAGAATCAGAACATTAAACCAGAGGTTATAAGCCAGCTCCATGGACCGGAGGCGGAAATTTTTGTAAAACACAATGTTTTTGTGAAATGGAAGTGTGTTGCTGATTTTTTAGCAAAGAAACCTTAAGTTTGTGTTTAATTTCGAGACGGGCGTTTTTCAATTCCCTATTACAAGTACCATGCTAATGGCCATTGCCAGCTTGGACTCTAGACCGCCTTCGTTAACTTTCCTTCGAGCTTCTTCGTATGCTGGACCAGACAGGTGTCCCCATAAGGTGAAGCTAGGCATACATATATTGGCCCCCAACACGCCAGGCTTGACGGCTTCTTGTTAATTGCAAATGTTGCGTGCTTAGTTAAACCAAATTGAACGTCTTTGATTGTTAGAAAGAAATCGCTCTTACACACTCGAATAATGGACAACAATAATTCGATTGAATTATCTTAGGAATTAGTCTTAATTCAATTTTGACGGAAATTTGCAGTGGAGTATACGCGTATATGATCACGGTATCACGTGCAAAAAAAGCTGAAAATTAAATATTTTCTAATTCTAATAAACAATCTCACTTCTTCATTTAATATGTATCTAATATGCTATTCCGATGTAATGTTGTGAGCTATCTCTGTTGAATTGTGTTGATCGCATTAAATTGTTATCAACCATTGACCTTGAGCCAGCGCTGTAAAAAGCACAAAAACTTTGACTAAAATCAATGCAGGTCACTAAAACCCTTCTATGTAAAAATATTGATACGCTAGGTAGACATATTTGAATTTTATTTGACCAATGTATATTTATTTAATTAGTTAAACTTAACTCGATACTTTTGCGAATGAAGTAGTTTCTTATATTTTAGTTAAAACTTATAATGTTAATCTTTTAAATAGGCGATAATAATGGTGAAAATTCTGTATAAGAAATTTCAGCTTAGTACATTACTGGATAAATGAGATTCCAGATGAGACAAAATTTGTCAAAGTAATAATTTATACTAATAACTGTAACCGTAAGCAAAACCCGAAACAGAATAAGGCTAATAACCGTAACCCTAACCAAAATCCATATCTCACAACCGTAATATAACCGTAACCGGAAAAAAGCGATCGACCAAAACAGTAACCGTAACCCAAATCGTTATTCGTTTCGGTTTTAATCTGTGGTTATAAAGCAAAACAAACAATTATGATGGGTAGCACCGGCCGCAATGGCAATGGGCAGCACATCAAACTTCACTTTAATGGCTTCCTTGCACACTTTTTGTGGCTTTTTATTTAAAATATCAGTTGTATACAAATTTTTTAATTATTTGACCGATTTTACATATTTATAATGAACCCTTTTACTCAGAATTGATCTCCTAGCCAACTTAATTATTTCGCATTAACAAAAACCTTTTAACAACATTAAGGCTAATATTTGGTTTTTTATAGAAATGACTAAATTTCCACACTTAACTGTCACATCAAATACCTCTAGATAAACATGCATCCAACTCTCTTACTACTAATTGACTGCGAAATTGATCTAATTTGTTCTAAAATTAAATATAATTCAGCAAAAAAAAAAGTGGACAACAAATACCAAGTTAAGTGAAGGCCATAATTGAAAATTGTTTTCGCCCTGAACTTGTGCTAACACAATAAAAAACACGTGTCGTGCATTTATGCTGTTGTCCCTCAATCAGGTGGTCGAACCGCCCTTTTGACCTTCCCCTTGCACTTTCTACTTTCCCTAAGCCAAACCATTGTTGGTTCGTCCAACCTGTATTTGTATAACGCACATAACTCTGTGTAAATTCAGTTCAATTGAAAAATTACTTTGTTATTCACACAATTTGTGGCGTCTCTAAACTATTTTAGGTATTATAATTTTTAATGAAAAATGGCGCATAAATATAAAAAGCGAATCACATTTTGGTAAACTGGCCACCACTTCTACTCATGGGTGATGCGGTTGATGAGACTTGATTTATTTATTATCTTTATTATTATTATTTTTTTTCGCTGGAAATTACAGTTGAAGGAAATGAGAATTGAGAGCAACATAGTTTTAAAGTGCAATTCTTTTATGTGGCTGGAGGTTGGCGGTAGCAGAGATCAGTTGAACTGTGGATCGGTCGGTATTCGTTTGTCCGTGGGTAAGAGAAATTTTTAAATATTCACCCATCCATTGAGTCGGTTTTTAAATTTCTTTACTGTCTGTTATTTAAAAAATAAACATAATTTTTTGTAAAACCGGGAAGTTTTTGAAACAGTTGTATAGAGGGCCAGTCCCCGTCCCCCTTTGTGGTATGGTGTATGCCTTTTAACTGAAACATAACTTAAATAACCTTGAGAAGAGCGAAAATGTGCAAGTTTAAATTATTTTAAATCTGTTGTAACGTCATCAGCAGTATGGCTCTTACGGTACTCTTCAATCGATTGGAAACGGTGCCTTGGGAGTGTTCTTTTAAGTTTAGGTTGCTTAATCAAGCGAATACGGTGATTGTGGAACGATTTGCAGTTGAATTTTTTTTTAAAGAAATTATAACGGAAAACAATCATCCGTTTTTTACATGGCATTTGATGGTATTGGGAGTTTATGAGAGTATCCAGAAGACTTCGAGTCACAAGTCATGCGATCCCGCAGTTTTTGCACTCTTTAACTTATTGCCAAAATGTCTAATAGCCCTTTTTCCACTGATAATTATTCAACAAAATTTTTAACTCTGAATGTTTTCTTGCTCCACTGACGAAAGTTTCTTACGGTTACACGCGAATGGTCAAAGTGCGACTAAGGTTAATAAAGAACAGCTGATTAAATTGTGTGATAATACATTTAGTGCCCGGGCGAATGGCAAATGTTGTAATAGCAAAGACTTTATAACTCACAAAGATGAGTAAAGTGAATGTCAGGGAAATTTGCGATGGGGATGTGCAAAGTTTGTGTGGCAGACTTCGTACACATCCAGCACGCACATATAAAATCCATTAATACCATTCTTTTGTGTGTCCGTAACTTTTCTTTATGTGATCTACAGTCTTTAATAATAACACATAACATAAAACATTCCTCACGAATATTTTTTAATTTGTCACAAATGTTGTTCCGAATAAACATTTAATTCGACAAAATATACAGAACGAATGAAAACATTCAGACCTGTTCCCGTTTTCGCATTCGATCATACCATGCAGAATCGGTACGGAAATGTACTCGCTTCCAAAATACGACTGTATTCTTCAGTTTTCAACTTTCAAATACTATTTAACTTCATTTTTCCTTCTTTAAACGTTTCTTAGAAATCACAGCTCTTACCAATTCCGATCAATTGAATTGGAAAACGGGAACAGGTCTGATTAAGAACATTCGGTAAATGTTGTGGCGAATGTGCGCGAATGTGTGTAGGAAAAGGATATAAAACTTAAGCTCTTTATAGCTTACCAATTAGACTACACTAGTTTACAGGCCAAAAGACCCATTTCTACTGAAACTATTTTAATGGGTAGTTTGGATTGGTGATCTCAAAAATCGATTTCAAAAATTTTTTTTCATTTTAAGCCATATTTCACTTCATAATCAAGTGAAGTGAAGTAAGATATAAATCGACAGTAATCGCAGTAACCTTCTTTTTAAATCGGTTGAACAAAAATATTAAAAACAAGTAAAAAGGTCGGTCAAGCCCGACTATAATACTCTACCTAGAGTAGGAGCTGAATACAGTGCTGCAGCTGCTCTCATTTTTACGTTTCTCTCTCCCACTGTCTCTCTCTTTCTCTAAGATTGTGCGGCGTTGGTTGTGAAAGGGCGGGAGGGGGGTGGCGGGGGGTGATTCACTTATTTGCTCATAACTTGAGAACCACTCATCCGATCTTCATTATTTCTTCGGCAAATCGATACATATTGCTAATGACTAACTATCTCTAGAAGGTATGAATCATCTATCTACAAAACTGTGGGAGATATGAGGTTTTTTCAAAATTGCGGGGGCGGGAGGGGGCGTGGCAAAAATTGAAAATAAACTTGATCTGTCTGCAAGTATAAGAAGCATTTGTCCCATACATGTCAAACCTCTAACTCTTACCATTTTTGAGATCTGTTTGTTCATACGGACGGACGGACGGACAGACAGCCGTACATGGCTATATCGACTCGGCTGTTGATGCTGGTCAATAATATATATACTTTATCGGGTCGGAAATGATTCCTTCTCCCTGTTACATACTTTTGCACAAACTTAATATACTCTATGTACCTTCGGTACAGAGTATAAAAATAGATTTCTTGCTCGAAAACGCAATAAATTTCATTTCCAAACGAAACATATTTAAAAATTCAAAAAAATTATTTTTAATTTTTCCACTTAAGAACCGTACTTCTACGAAGAAAATGAGATATCGATGAGCAAAATCTATAAACAAATAAAGGAGTTGTAAGCAATTGAGTGCTGAAAAAAGTTTTGGTATTTTTGTGATTTTTAATAAATTTCATTTGCTTCCACTTTTGTTCTGTTCTGGAATATTTTTTCTGATTTGGCTATTCGCTCACTTCTAAAATGGACCAAAAGACAAAGAAAAATAAAAAATATTTTTTGAAAACATGTAAAAACTCGAAAATTTTAAAATCGATTTTTAAGATCACCAATCCAAACTCTGCTAAAAAATAGTTTTATTAGAAATGGATCATTTATTTTTTTCTTTTTGATGTGAAACATCTTTAATTTCGGTACGGAAGATTTTAGTAGGAGTAAAATTTGATTTTAGCGTCACGTGACGCTGCAACGCTACTGACGTCATGCATATTTTGTGTTCTTGTTTAATGGAGTGTCCCAATGGGGGAGGGGTAAAAGAAAGTAAAGTGTTGGAAAGTGGAGGGAAAGTGGTGGAAGTGGGGAGAAGGAAAAGTGGGGTTGACTTGACTGTGACTAAACAGCGCCTGAAGAGTGACTTGACAGTGAGTTAAGAGTGACTTAACAGTGACGTGACTGTGACTAATCACTGACTTGACGTGACCTAAAACTAACTAAACAGTGACTTGACAGTGACTTAATAGTGACTTAATAGTGACTTGATAATGACTAAACAGTGACTTGACAGTGACTAAATAGTGACTTGAAAGTGACTTAATAGTGACTTGACAGTAGGTTTGTCGAAATATCGGTATCGAATACTTGCTGAATATATTTTTGGTGTGTATTTTTATTAGTTTCGGCCACAAAAAGCAAGGTTTTCTGAAGGCATTCTCTTGGATATTACTAGTATTAGTGATATTACTAGTATCCAAGAGGAAACCTTTCGTTTTGTCCAAAAACCAAATAAAAGTATTCATAAAAATATCGTCAAAAGTTATTCGATATCGATATTTCGACAACCCTACTTGACAGTGGCTAAACAGTGACTTGACAGTGACTTGACAGTGACTTAACAGAATAACAGTAAAGAAGGAAAAACACAGCAGCCAGTGATCTTGTTATTGGTATTTATACTCCCATTTTTCTTCATTTGTAAGATTGGCATTGCTGATTTGTATACCATTGAGAGAGCTCGTGATTTTGAAATTAAGCCCTTAAATTTAGCATCATGTTTCACATCAAAGGCTCGTGAGTGACACTCACACTTTTTTTTGTAAACTTGGGTTATCATTTCTTCAAGCCGTCAGAATTAGGGTGCCAAGGTTTTTCTTTTGATCTATGTATCGATTCGATTGATGAGAAAGAGGTCAATAAACAGATTATGCTATTAAACGCTGTTGAGCTCCTGGATTGGATGTTATTGATTGTAGGTGACGAATGCACTTACGGATGTGGCAGTTTTTCGGGCACTTGGAAACTTGCCCTTGTGGTTAGGTGTCCACATAAAGTGGACTCTTACTTACATTATTCAAGATTTTTGTGCGAATCCTGTTGTCTTTTGAGTCTGGCCTACTAGGTTACCAGCTTGGTTTTCCCAGGTTCACAGTGTAGTCAAAATTATCCTAAACGCTTTTAGAGTAGCACTTGGCACGAAACAACAACGAGAGAAAAATAAAATGTTTATCAGCGAGTCTCGATCGCGCGCATGGATTCTGTTGTTGCTACAAACTTCAAGGCATTTGCACTTGTTGCGACGTCTGCCTGTGCGTGTCGGTGCCTCGAAGCACATAATGACGCCAGTAGCAAACAAATAAATCTTATAGCAATGAGAGCGAGGGCGTGCCCATCGCTGCCTTAGATAAAATGAAATTGCCAAGATTTTAAAAGAGTCTGGCATGAGAGATTTCTATATTTAAGTTGATGTTGATCCTTACGGAGAGTCTTTGCAGAGTTCTTGGCTTGATGGTCAGAGCTCTCTAAGTTGAAGTGCGTGCGAGGCTCGCTACTTTCTATCTCTCATTCGTGCTGCTCTTTCACACGGATCGCTCAACATTTTGCCTGACATTTTTTTATATGGCCGTTACTTATCTTTGTGTTTCTAGAGTCTTTGGACGCAGCAGGACCGTATTGTATATTAGAAGACCTGATAGCTTGACAGTAGAATTATCTGGGGGTCCCATGTTTTATTATTTGTTGTTGGGGAAATAGCGCACCGCGACCAATCCTACTGAGTTAACAACTCCCCTAGCAGCCCTATTTCCCGTACAAAGGTCAGGATTTTCGTGGGTTCTAGGTTACTGATATTGTTTGGGTGTCCTCTTGGGAGGCAAGAAGTTCTCCTTGGAATGTTTGTTCCAGGAGGGAGGTGGCCTTTGTCCTCTAGATGAGGCGAGCCGTGTTCCCGTTGGAAGGAGGGGATGGTCCCTCTTCGTTCCCAAATTCTTCTTTATCACAGGAGCTTGGTAAGGACACCGCGGTGGGGTTTGGCGCTCCCGGTTCATCTACCTCTAACCAAACTGTCTCGCGGCAGCGCTTGCTGGGGTATCCTGCTTAAATTTAAATGGGTTATTTTCTTTGAGCGAAGTATCTATTACGTGGGGCTTTCAGGTGATCAATCACCCCCGCTAGGCTGACTCTCGGCATGGTTCATGCCACCATAGTCCGGGTCGGGGTAGATGTGTAGGATGGGACCTGCCCAGTATTGTGTCGAAATAGGGATTGTGTGTGTGAGGCTACTTATTGCCAGAGCACCCCCAACCCCTTCTATGTGTAGGGGAGACTCCCACGCTGGATATCCATGTCACCCGCTGGCCAACAGCTAAACCACCATAAAATAATCTCAAAGTTTTGGGTGGGGAGTCCCATGTTAATTGTGTTGAGGTTATATGATTTATGAGCTATTCTACGGCCGGTGAGGCGCCAATTCCTAAGGCTAAATCGTTTAAGGAAAGCGTTCTTGTTTCGTTGTAATATTGTCTTTTCTTCTCAACTGTTATTAAAATATACTTTTCAGATTCGACACCCTGTTTCACTTCTCTCTTCTATTGACACCTCCAGGAGTGTTCTCATCTGAGGCATTTATGTCACATTTGTTTTTGTGTGTGGAAATTTTTTAAGGTATCCGACGCACCAATCCTATACAATTTTATAATTGACCTGCAAAAGGTTCTCACGCTCTCGTTAGCCAGCAGCTAGGCGATTCCATCGCAATGTCATCAACGAGCGGCTGTAAGTCGCCCTAAGCTTTTATTGTTGTAATAT
>JAEIFU010001279.1:0-74497 GCA_018904235.1 Lordiphosa stackelbergi
TATAGAGGCGAAAGTATTAGCTTTTCTTCACTTCGCACTGGAACCAGGAGTTGCCGCCGCCTTTTCATGACTCATCAATTGACGCACACTTGAAATTTGAGTGCCTGTCAATAATCGATCGAAAAACTTTTTGGGTTGTTGTTTTTTGAAAACTATTTTTCAATAAGCAAAATCTCACACAACTGTCAGACATATTTGTTTGGCTTCCACTTTGTTCATTTTCATTCAGCTCATAAGTGGGTCAACCAGATTGATATATAGTATACGATTGTCTGGCTCAGCCATCAATCAACAAGGGCCACCTAATAAGTTAGCCACAGGCATTCTCAGATGATGTGGGAAATATTGTTTTAATCATGTGTTAAATGCATTTCTACATTTTCCCAAATCTATGGAAAAAATTTTAAATGTTTGGTTTGCTTCTGACCTAATTTGTCTGACGGCTGATTTTTTTTGTTCTTATGAAAAATTTATGATGTACTTAAAAACAATTTTTGGTTAATAAAACTGATAATGAATTTGAAGAATATGTTGCTAGGGTAATTAAGAAGGCAGCCTGAATTAACAGAAATTAGATTGTTGAATGAAAATGTTGGGCAAACTGTTGATGCTTTCGACTAAGGTAGAATTGGACGCTGTAATAATTTGTGTTGGCTATTAAGGGCCGATTTCTGTTCTCCCAGGTAGCTCCTATGTGTCATAGATTTTACTCTGATATTTGTTAGTTTATGTGACAGATTGATCTATGTAGAAGATGTGGATTGGGCCCTAATATTAAAAACGCCAATAAAATTACGAATTATATAGAAAATTTGTTGGGTCTGCCCTCATAATCTCTAGACTTTGATATAAATCTTATTGATTTACAGAAATTTTTTATTTGATATTTTGATGTTTTGATTTAATTGAGATTTAATTACAACAATTGGTAAACAAAACCTTCCAAAACTCAAGTGTTTCTTCGCCAATACAAGTTATCCCCAAACGAACTTTGCAAGTTGTTAAATCATGAAAATTCATAATTCTAGCATTTCTGATAAAAGTGATAAAGATGCAAGATGTGCGTTCTTAATGCCATAGATCAGGGTTCCCCAAGCAGAGAGCGCGAAAACGTGACTGTGTCTCTCTCTAACATTCGGTAGGAATATGGCAAGTAAGGCTATCGTGCCCCGGGGGCAACTTGGGGTCCATAGATATTTGTTGCAATTTGAAAATGCACATCAAAGCAGGAAATCGCAATTAAGAAATTAAGGTACTGACATTTTCCCCTTAAGTTCCCAACTGGGTGATCCGTTTGATCATGGTAGGTGGCAGTTTCTGTCCTACATTCTGATTTTTTGTACGTCAAAATTATTTTAATTTTGAAAAAAAAATCGGGATTGATTTAAATGTATATAAGTTTGTTTAATAATTCATTGTTCTTAACAAAAGTTTTCTATTCCTTAAAAACATTGATATACTTACTCAAATAAGAAATGATAATTCTGATATCTACTAGAGACTTCTTAATACATGTGCAGATAACCAGATGCACTGCCATCAAACTACATAATAAATAAATAATAGGCTTAAACATATTTGTAAATTCAAAGATAACCCTTAAAGCATAATTACATATGCTAGTGGGCATATTCAGCTATAATTTAATGTTAAGATCTCCACTCTAGAATACTTTAGTAAACTATATTGTATCACCATCGCTTGACATCTGCACTGTGCCCATCCACTCAGAAACCAAGACATCAAACAATGGTTTTAATGTTACTGATAGATCGATATTTTGTTGACGATGAGGGTTATTTCGAGGATATTGTTGATATTATGATTATCATATTTTTAACTGATATCAGAAAAATTACATTTGGCAACACAGAGGAGAATTAGTTAATGGTAGATCACGATTTGACATAAATGTGTTTACGCCCCCCTCACTCCCGCCACCGCCACCCACACCTCACCAAATTTCTGGAAAATTTCATCCAGCTACTGAGGGTCTCAAATAAACACCCTCCATTCAACTTGATCCAGGCTCTGCATTTCGCCAAAAGATTTTCTTGTCTTAAAAGTATTTCTTCATAGAAGTGGGATTTCTAAGTAGAATGAAATTGAAATGATTTTAATCCTGTTGAAAAAGACAAAATCGTTAAATGTCTTTAATATTTGAGATCGGTTTTGCTTTCTGTGGCTTGAATATTATTTTTCTAGAATTTTCCGTACGCTTTGTTGATTTTTTATATCTGCCTATACAATCGGAACCCCCCCAAACCAAAAATCTAGATCAGTGGTGCCCAAACTTGCATTGTCAAGCTTGGCGCTTTGTGCAAGCAGCGAAAACACAAAGTAAACGTCAAGACGTCAAACACGAGCAACAAGCAAACTTGTAGAGATGGGTAAGACGAAAGCACTCTCGTCGAGGAAGCCAGCCGCTGCACAGTGGTCGCTCCCATAGGCCAATACAAAAAAATCAAAGTCAAACATTTAGGCCAGAAATGTCAATACTAACTCATAATAGATCTTGAAATTAAACTGCTTTCTACTAGCTAACAGTCCCGTCAAGAAAAAGGATCAAAAGAGAGCTTGAACAACTTGCAAGTTCTGTTCTGCAAACAAAATAAAATATACGCGTTTAAAACGGGAATGCTCGTCCAATGGAAGTAATTAATATTGTGTTAACGGTATAATGTTGAGTTAATGTTAAAAAAGAGAGCATAGTAGAGACACTGTTTAATTGAGTAAATTCAGAAAACAATAATTTCCATTTGTTTTAGTTGTGGGAAAATATCGGTATTAACGATAAAATTTGTGTTAAAAATAATCGTCAATATTAAAATTTGTAATGGTTTAAGTTTTAGCTGCGGAACTCTTGCAGATTGCAAAGTTATCTAGATCCAAGCTATTTCATGCTTTTTTCGGTTCTTTTTGGAGCGTAGCCGTGCTCATTTGCAACGTTTGTTGGGATTATCGTCTGTGCGTTTTTGTGCCATTGATGCCAGATTGTCTTCTTGGTTCCCTTTTGTGAATATTTAAATGTTTTGTTGCGATATAGTTGATCTTTTGAATATTTAATATTATTTATTATTTTACGTTAACATTTTTATTATTTAATTCTTCTTTAGGGGTTTCTTGAGAATGTGAATTTAGGCGCATGGATGTGTTGTATTTGATACCTGAGAGAAGATGGAAAAAAGATGTGATATTTTGAATTGAAGATCGAGCGAAGGCTATGCAATTAGGAAGTGAAAATAAACAAATGGAATGATATTTCTGCAAGAGTATTTAATAAATTGAAAGATATTTTTTGAGAATGTTGGCCGAAAGTGACTAACGTTTTAGAAAAGCATTCTAATTGGCATAGCGAAAAATGGTTGGTATTTTGCTGAATTGTAATACAAATACCTATAAATGTTAAAAGTCGTGGTCGTCCTAGGGCAAGTTTTTTCCGAATGTGTTTAAGACGAAGAAATAGAAGAGTTGATAGCTAAGGAAATCGATGACGAAATCGATGAGCCAGCAACTGATTATTTTCGTGAAAATTTTTATTATATTGATGTTTTTGTGCTTTGCAGAGGAGACAGGCATGACTCCACCGTGTGTTTTATTACTTGTTAAAATATTATAGAATTAAGGAAAAAGAGATCCACTATATCTCCACTGAAGTATTTTTTACCGCTCGTCTACAGCCCGACCACTGTGCGCTGAGCGTGCTATTTATAGAACACACGTATTCTCTCCTCTATGCGTGGTATGGCGGGTGCGACGCTGCAGAATTATGAGTTCCTATCCCATGGGATAGGCTTTTGGCTTTTTGGGCACCGCTGATCTATACTCAGAAAATTAAATCATTTAAATCTTAAAGTTGTCCCATTAGAAATATAAGTTATATCGGCCACTAGAAATCTTTATTTGGCAGTAATTACATTTCTTTAAAACTTTTAAGTTTTCTTAAGCCCCATAAAAAGCCCCTATAAAGAAAAATTATACACGTATTGAAACTAACTGATTGAACCTTATCGTGGTACGAAATTCTCAATGTTTTTGTCGTGTATTCTCCTACAAATAAGAAACATTTAAACTAAACCCTTTATGTTTTGGGACAGAGTCAATTTCCTCCTTTATTTTAAACAAATATTTATATGAAATGGACAAAACTGAATTTTACTTTTATTACATCACTATTTATTTTCCCATATTTCTATTTTAAGTTAACCTCAGACGCATTTGAGTTGTGAATGACATATTTCTGTTTGTGTTTTTTTTTCAGCAGCATTTCCCTGCTCTTGTAAAAGTCATTTAACATTATGTCTTGTCCATTAATTTACGTGTGAACTTGAAATAAATATTATATTTATCTGTTTATTTCGTTTGTTTTTGATGCATTACCATTCGGCGTCAACTGCGTTGATTTTTGTCACCGACAATTATTTTGACACTTCTTTGTGTCGGTTGGGATTGTTGAATTACGTAAATCAGGTGTGAATTTATTTACTTTGCACATTTATGCATTTCACAAAATTTTAAGTGGGATTTTTTTATTTTTCAGTTTTGTGTTGAGTTCATGCTGCTTAAGTTCAAGTGAGTTTCAATTGACCGTGAAAAATATGCGCGGAAAGGAATAAAGATCAAGTGAATTGATAAACGAAAATCCATGGAGTAAACCAAGCCCAGTTTGCCTGAGAATCCCATATCTGTCAGTATCTTAACCATGTTAAAATCATCTTAAAAGATGAATCTTATTTTCTCGTTTTTCGGATCCAATCTCGATGCTGCCTTGATTACTATGATCTACAGAGAAGACTCTTGGATTTCCAGATAAAAAATATAATTTTCCCATAGATGTTTAGACGCTGACTTTATCTAATGATAATAGTTTTTACAAACCATTTTCTAGCTTAATTTTTTTTCATCTTGTTGCAGTTTTTTTTTTTACCATAAACCAATGCAGAGTCCAGCCAAGCAAAATAACAAATTGTTTACCAAATGAAATCGAAATGGAGAAAAGGCGCTGGCGGAACTTGCCGATTGCCTGCTGCCTGCTGCCTGTCTGGCCATAAACTAGCAGAGCGACCAATGACCACTACCACATGTGGCCATCATGGTCGGGAAAAAATTGATAAAAATTACATTGAAGAAGAAATATTGCAGGCATGGACATTGTGCAACGGGCTCCGAAGTTTTACTTTCACTTAAATGTTGACCCAGGCAGATTAATATAAATAATTATGCTGCCAGGCCCAACCCCAACCGCAGCAGGCTTTTGTCTGATGGGCTCATGTCAGGCAATCAAGGCAGACAAATGCAAAACGAGTTGCAGTCGTAGAAAGTGATGAATGGGCTGGCTGATTGCGATTTGTTGAGCCTGCTCTACGAGGTACAATTTGTGTTTAATTCGTATGCTTTACACATACTTTATTTATATGCTTTCAAGGTCATCATCTACTTAATGACACGGGGGAAAAGTGGAAGATCATAAATTAACACATGCTCGTGGCGTGATAATGTGGGTGGCATTTAAAAAAAAAACTAAACTTAATTTCTTCTTTTTATTTAAATGAGATTTTATTTTTCCCTTCTGTATTTTTTGCGTGTGTTTTTTAATGAAGCATAAATTTGTTGTTGTTACTTTTGTTTTGGCAAATTATAGTTGCTAATTTTTGCTTAATTTATGACATTTGGGTGCAGACGAAATGGCGTTAGTTTTTGTTCTTACAGTTTTAGAGTCACCGCTACGACTTTCGACCCGAAAATGTTTACTAATTTGAGAAAATTGTTTTATTTGAAAGGAAATTTATTTTAATATATTTTGGCACTCACAAGATTTGCTATTTTTTCACTTTGTTATTAATATTTTACTGCCAAACTTTTCCTTTCTTTTCCACAAACCTGACCCAATTTCCTCAATATATTATCGAAAAACATTTCTTATGCTTTTAGTGGGCGCTTGAAAATTTATGGGCGACACATCAACGTCAACACTGAAGTGCAAAAAATAAATCGTCTAAACAATTTCAAAAAAATGAAATGCATTCTATGCCAAATTCTTGACTTAATTTTTCCTTTTTTTTTTCTTTTTAGAGGTGAGCCACAAATTTTCTAGACAAAGTGCGTGCAAGAAAACTTCCGGTGAATGCCGTCAGTTCTTGAAATTCTCAACACGTGTGCCAAATGTTTATAGAGACAGCTGCTCGGTGGGTAGAACATAACATCAAATCTTGTTGAAAAATAAGAAAATGAATTAATTAAAACAAAGACAGAGAGCGAAAGCCACAAGGGGCGGTTGGTAGTAAAATTGTCGCCTGCCAAAAAGCGCGTGCAGCGTGGATGTTGGCTAGGGCTGCCAAAAGCCAAAGCTTTGGGTGTGGGCGTCGTGTGCTGGCCTTCAAATCTTTCATTTGTGAAAAGCCTTAATTGTGAAAGAGATCATAAACTTGTTGTTTATATGTGTGTAAATATATATGTGGATATATATTTCGAATATATATAAAGATACATTTGTTTCAAACGAAGAAAAACAGCAGTTTTTTTTGCCGGGTGTGGGGCTTAACTTTATTTGTTTAAAAGTTTTCGACGAAAAAGTTTGAGATAACATAAAGGTGAAATTGTATAAAAGTTAATCATGAAAATTTCCATTGTTAGAGTTTTGATAATGATGAAATATTTGGGGCAAATTAATAATGCATTTTTCACATTTATTGTAAAAACTTTTATTGTTTGGAATTCCCACAGAGTTATTGCAACTATAACATTGAAAGCAAACAGATAACCTGCAGTCAAAAGCAAAGTCCATGTCTACTGACGATTCTACTGAGAGTCGAACGGTTTTTGAAACAGCTTTTTAAGCGACCTGATCGCTGTGGGTGTTGTTAGTGCCTTATTACTTTTAGTTATGGGAAAAGAAATGGTGATTTTTTTGATGAATAAAATGTTGTTTTAAGTACTTTCAATTTGGTTGTACAGTGTACATCGGTCGAAAATTTCATGGAAACAAAACTCATTTTTAATAATACACCTTTAAACTACATAGTCTATGTACAAAGAATCGAATAATATTTTCGATTGTTTGGCAACCCTGAAATTTTTATCGATTATCAAAGTGAGCCGTTGAGTAAAGATATTGAGCGTGTTCAGCAGCATAAATCGATGACAAAAAATCGACTATTTTTGTTAGATTGTGCTGGTGAACAGGCATGATGCGCAATCAGATGTGAATCTAACAAAGAAATAGTTTGTTAGAATTGCTTGTTTATGATTTGTTATCGATAGCACACAGATGTCAGAAGTAAACAAACAAGCAATTTTGAGAAGCCAAATGCAAAATGAACGTGAAAACCTCTTTGTTTTTTTATAAATGAAATGGCAGAGGACGTGGTTTCAGTCCAGTAGCTCACGAAAATTCGCGCAAGGCTCTGAACTCTACTGGTTGTTGCGGAGGAGGAGGGAAGCTTGAAAAGCCGCCACTCCAAAAAGAAGAAGCCCTGCGTACGCGTTGTAACCACCTCATCTGGGTACATGGACACCTCAACACAGTTTGTCAAGGCACTGCCATTCAGCTCCTCTCAGAGAACAGCTTGATAGGGAATGCCCATATCCTCATACAAGATAATCACAAGGAATGAAACCCGGCGCCTGGTTACGGAACGATGGAATATCCTTCCGGCATGCGCTGTAGCTAGGGTCACGTGTTCCTCGTTTAACCTGATAGGGAAAACATCTTACTTCTGGTCTGAGCCATAACGGGCAGTGACTTATTAGCAGGCATGCAGCGGGCTTGGGCGTCGCTCACAGCGATATCTTTAGAAGAACAGGAGGAGACATTACTTCATCATTTTTGCCATTGCCCAGCTCTAAGTAGAGGGAAACTCAAATCTTTTGGTCACACTACTAGATGGGACAGTACAAAAATGTAGAATGAACAAATTTAAGGATTATTTCATGATGTCCCGTGTATCGTTAAGGACTCATAGCTAGAGATGGGCCAGCGGGACCCGAGAGAAGTAGGGGATCAGACGCAACGCGATATTGATTTAAAATTTGTTGGTCGGGATCGGGAACAAATTGTCCTCTGTTAAAATTAACATTTTCAGACCCTTCTTTGCGAGGATTTGAGTCCTTCCTAATGGTAAATGTATGTTTCGGCAAAGGAAAAAGATTTGGCCATCGGATATTCGATTTGATGCGCATATTCTCGCCATGGCCGGGCGTACAACAAAAATTAAATGGCTAACAAAGTCTTAAGGAAAATTCAAGGGAAATTCCAGGAGCAGTTGGTGGTAGTGACGACGGTAATAAATATTTAGCAGTCAGTTCTTAATTATATTAAGCTGTTAAAAATATATCGATAACTTTGTTGCCCAAATATTCTATCAAACTCGTTCACCAGCAGACTAACACTTTTGGTGAACACGCCCATTGTTGCAATGAAATTGGCATCAACTATTTGTTACCTTTGGCCCACAGTGCAGTGGAGTGTCAGGTTGAGGTTAGCTATCGATAGGTTGAGTATTTTTCAGAATCCCGTTCTAGTTTTGAACACTAAGAAAAAAAATTAATCTAGTTTGAAAACCTCCTTTTCGAGAATCTTGCAATCTTATAAAGGCAAGATTGAAATCCCTTGTAATGAGCTAAGAAATCTCAAATACATAATTTAGCATCTCGCAACTTACCAACCCTCCAACAGTTGCAAAGTGACGGCTGATGGGGTAGCGAGTAAGATGCCATGCGGTGTGCTGCGTCCCCCGAGGACGTAGGAGAGATGAAAAATACATATTTTTATAAGTTTTTCAAACAGAAGAAAATTAGTGTTAATAAATAACACCACACTTCTGACACCGTTTCTGTTGGTTTGGAGTCTACAATATTCATTTTAGATTTAGAAAGCATACATCTGTCTATTTTAGGGGTGCACAGAGCCTATGCACACGCCGCGCATTCGTTGTTGATTTGCGCGCTTATGACGCTTACCCATATCACAGATCAGGACCGGCTATCGCATAGCCACCGGTACTTAAAGTCATTCGTGTTTTTCACGCTAGACGAACTTTTGAATGTAAGAACCGGTGAGAGCTCTTCTCTTTTTCTGTCCTCTCCATTTGCCCGGACCTGGCATAAATCAAAGTTTATTTCAACAACACCCTTCGTATGTTTTCTCTCTAATCTTACAAAATAGAACGCAAATGCAAAAATGTGTGTGTCGTCTTCAGCGTAGGTTTTGTTGTTGGCGACGAATGATTTTAAGTGCACATCTGATGCACAATAATTCGTGTTCTCTTTCTATTTCTGGTAATTTTTGTCGTGTCAGAAATATTCTCCTCACATGTATTGGTATCTACGCCGCCATAAGCTGGCTCTGTTGACCTCTGATCTATCATCAGCTCTTTAATCTTAAAAGACTACATTTTTTTCTTGGAAAATTTGGGTTTTCTTCTTTATAAAAAGTAGTTGGGTCTCTGAATTTTATTTTATCCCAGAATTTAATGAATTCAGAAATGAAGTATCCACATTATAGACATACCTATCATCCAAAAATCTTCATATCCCTTCCAATACTATTTTTAAATTTTTTTTATCAAATTCAACCAAATAAAATTGCATATATCCCTCCCTCACTTACCCAGAACTCATTTTGCCGCTGATTTGGTGTTTTTTAAGTTTCAGCCAACACTTTTTCTATTTCGAAACGTAGGCGTTGTTTTTGCTTTATCGCACGCAAGTTCTACGGAAATTTTTTTTGTTGTTTAATCAAAATCTAAACACACAAAAGCACTAAAAATTTATGGAAAATTTTGGAGAAAAAATAATGATTAACATATTGAGAATGTATAATTTTGCACACAATAATGTATATACCGCCTTATTATATAATAACGAAAAATTGCGGCCAGACACGATCAATTAGTTCACACACACACACACACTCAAAAGCAGCAACGGAAAAATAGTTTTTTTTTCGAGTTTTTAGTATAAACCCATTGGGTTTTGAACCTTTATTTTTGTTTTTTGCTTGAAAATTTTGTAATTTTCTATTTATAAAACGCGACACAACGCAGCATTGCTCACTTTTGCCAGCCCAAAATCACGTATCTATATATATATATACTATAGATAGATAGGAGGAGATAGAGATAGATGGGTATATCTCTATATGTGTTAGTTTCTAGTTGAAAATTTCTTTTCTTTTCGGATGGTTTTTCTCGTTTGCAACGCGTTCAAGTAAGCAGCCCAAGTCGCACTGAATTTGCACACTAAATTTTCTCGGCCGAAAAGCCGAAAAATTCACATTTCGAAATGAATTTTTCTTCTACATTTTGTATATATACAAATTTCGACCAATGACCATGTGCATACATACATAGAGATGTACTTGTGAACGTATATCTGTGTCTGTGTGCCCGTGCTATTGTGTATGTAAAGTGCGTCTGCTTGGAAAATTCTATGAATTTTGAGTTGAGCAAGCTTCGTGATATTGTTGTTACTTTGCTGCTTTCTTTTCAAATAAATTTGTTTAGATTTTAAGGCTCTTTGCATGGGGTAAGTACCGAGCATTAAATAAATTATTGGCGCTCCGCCGTGTGTCGGGCGGAGAATGTTGTTCGAAGTTCTCTCGATTTCGAAAAAGAAAAACATGTGTGCAGAATATAGTATATAGAAACCATAATGGTTAACAATTTGTAAAATGACTATATTGAAACACTTGAAATTCTAATAAATCATTTAATTCAACATCATTTTGTTTAGAATTTGAAAATATTGAGGATGAGGTAAATGCGAATCACTTTTGAAAAAGTTACTTAAATTATCTTAAGAATTAAGAAAAATACCGTATCGAAATCGACCGTTTCAATTCATTTAGTGTAACCAGCAGAACAAATCTTAAATATTTTTTGAGAACCAAATCCATTAAAAATATATTGGAAAAACCGGAACCATAACGAAATGGAGGCGGTTTTATTTCGGTTTTTAAGACTTATTCCCATTAAATATGGCTGAAAGTCATGTGGCAGAAGGGAACACTTTCAACACTGCAAATGTAAATTTTAAGAACAGTTGTTTCTGGCACAACCCAAGATGTCCTAGCACGAAATTATTATGCGAAATCATAAACACGCCTTATCCCATAAAAATGCTTGTTCAAAGAATTGACAATTTTCTGTCAACGTTATATTTTTATCTATCCATATTTTTATATATAGTTCTTTTTGAAGATTTGAAAGTAACCATAAAAATATTGGGCATTCAATTTGATTTAAAATTAATTATTTAAAGTTACACGTTACATGTAGACAAAGCAAAAACCGGCCGTTCTCGAATTTTGGATCAGAGCATGCGCAGTGTGATCGAAATTGTTTTTACTATGCGATTATATTAATCACGGAAAGTAAATCGATTTCTATTTCACTCGGAAACGGGAACATCAAATGAAAACGATTCGGAAATACAATCGTTTTACTTTTTAAATCCACTCGGAAATGGGAACAGACCTGATAAAATTCCTCTATATAATATCAAAGATTTATAGATATAATATGTATGTCTAGAGTCGGGTATAGTGCAAAGTGTAAAGTGTAGCAGTATTATAACCTTTATATTCTAAAGTCCGGGAAAAAAATAAAAGATAATCTCATAACTTGCCTTATCAACTTATCAAACTCACGGCACCCGAACTTTATTATTCGCAATAATGGTTTATACAAAAAATTGAGACGGTAAAAAAAAAAGAAAAAAAAAGATTACAATTATAATATTTTTTTGGGGGGAGAGCGGACCGCCACCCCCCCCCCCCATTGAGGGGTATCATGGGTTTAAATACCCCCCCCATCCCTTTACCAAAATAAATGTCAATAATGGTTGTTTGAAGAAATTATATATTTTTATTTTGGCTTTTTTTTTGGCTTTCTTGAAATTTTGTCCAGAAGTCAAGAGAGAGAGAGCGCTCTAGAGCCAGACGCGTTTTTTGTACGCATACAGCGACAGCCGACGACTGTAAGTGTGCACACGTATTCTCAAGCATTACTCACACAAGCAAGTGCATTCTATTTTTAGATTTTTACGCTCTCAACTTTGTGTGAGCGGAGAGAGCGCGATTATCGGCGCCACACAAAAAAAAAACTGCATATGGCAAAATCATTGTATGGGCGTTCGGCATCTTAGAGATTATATTGGTCTTTGGTTTGAGGTTACTGATATTTTTTATCCTTTTGGAGGCAAGGAGTCCTCCTTGGCACGATTGTCCCCGGTGGGAGGTGGCCTTTGTCCTCCACAGAAGGAGGGCCGTGTTCCCGTTGAGGGAGAGGATCTCTGTTCCCAAACTCTTCCTTACCGCAGGAGCTGGGTGAGATTTTGTGCACTGCTGTAAGCAGCTGTTGTAAGAATATCCTGATTATATTCAAATGCGTTACTTTTTTTGGAGGATTGATTGTCCTTTTCTTGGGGCTTCCAGATGTTCGACTACCGGCGGATGAAAACCAGTGGCAAGGCTACTTAAAACAGGCGGTCGCCACCTGCCTGAGCCCACCGTTTGAGACTGGACTATATGTTAGCCGCGCCTCTAGCTAGGCTGACTCTCTGCACGGTCCGAGTGACACCTTAGGACGGCCTGGGTGAGATGTGGGTTGGGAAAGGGGAAGGTATTGTGTAGCAATTGGGTGTGTGTGAGGCTACTTATAGCGGGCGGCAACACAAGCGCCGCGTCGGTGCACTGCAGCGTGACACCTTCTGGCTGCCCGGGACTGCTTATTTGTGGGGTAATCCCACTTATTCGCAGCTAATGGCGACAGTAGAGAAATATGAAGCCATGAAAATCTACTCAAACTATGTAATTTGTACTCTACGTTAAACTGTAGGTCCCTAGTGAAAATATTAAAAGCACTCAAATTAACAGATTAAAAGAAGCTCGGCTCGGCTCTTATGTTCAGCTCCACTGTGCGAGTCCCTTTTAAAAATCAAATACGTCTAGTGAACCTATTAATATGTCCCAGAGTGTGCTATCATCTAGTACTTGAATTGTACGTAGGTCTGGCAATATATTTTAGGTTTCTGTTAAATTGAACAAGTGCCAAAAAGAAAAAAAAACAAATGGACAACAAAACTAAAAAATAAAAGCAAACAAAAATTAACTAATCGCCTGGTGCTACTAGTTTATTAAAAATTTATATCTATCCCTATGACATCAACTAAGCAAAGCAGAATTCTAGGTGGTGAATGATTCCAAATGGTTTGGCCCAACCCGCCTTCTCACAGCCACATGCCAGCATAAATAAATCATTATAAATCACACGTTGCTAGGAAGCTTTGAGCCCAAACAACACTAAACAAAGCAGAGATATACGGCAAATTAAGTGCAGCTGACTGTTTATCACCATAAAACAGACAAATTTCTTATTTAGAGTTTGAGCATGTTAGTTTTACATTTCCCACCACCTGTCCGGTCTGAACAATTTTTAATTGGCTTTTCCAAATTTTTGCCATCTCGCTCTGTTGATTATAAATAGATTTCATGTTGCCTCCTTACTGATCTTACCTACAAAATACTTATAATTTTTTTTATATAGTATAGAAAAATCGGTTTGTACTTTTCTTTATTTTTGTGTGCAAAATGCGCCATTAAATTTTAAAAATAGATTGTTGAAAAGCGCACAGGGCGCTGCTGAGTCAACGAGTGGCTCGAACATTAACCTCATTAGAAGAGCGTAGAACATGAACAAAAAAAAAAAACAGAAAAAGACGACGCGTGGAATTAGCTGGAAGCAGCTTTCAAGAGTCCATCTAGTATTTGTATAAAGTGGTGGGTGTGGTCCATGACAATTGAAATGGCGACGAGTGGACTGTTATGACAGGCAATTTTTAAACGATTGCTAGTCCAGTGACTGTCAAACTGTAAATCATGGTATACTGGATTGGTTGCGTCCTGTTAAAAGAAACGGGGCATTGCGAAAAGCGCTTACTTATACTCTTAGAGTAGTATGAGTCGTCCTGCAAAGCCTACACGATGTGGTAAGCCAGCTTCGTCGCTCCATGGATACTACAGACTCCAAATTGGTGTTCGCAATGACTGCCAACATTCGTCTCAAGCATATTCTTTTTTTCAGCAGGCAATGGAATCAGTCATAACTAGGTGCTTTAGCAGCTTCATCTGTCTGAGTTGGTTGTCATGGGAGATAGGATCCCAGGATAGGATCCCACGCTTAGCAGCCACATCTATTGGAGACATGAGCTTCAAGGGCATGAATGTATGCTTAAAGCAGTTGTTAAATTCGTCAAAACAGCACCAGTAGCTCACAGCAATAACATTGCAGCACTGTTATTAACAGAATCTTAACAAAGAACACAGAACAGAATTTCGTAAGGACAGAAAATTCATGAGGGCTTGCTTTAAAGTCTATAATTTAACCCTTCAACCACAGAATGAACTGATAAGAATACCTTTTTTTCGAATTTTGCCAATATTATTTTTTTCCGAAAATCCATAATTTCTTAAATCAATAAATTTTAAAACATTAACTTAATCTACAAAGTGTAAAAAAGCTAATTTATAATTTATTTTTTACTTTAATACTAAGTTCGATTTATTAAGATCAGTTATGCTGTTCGAGGTTAAACCCCCCCCCCCCCCCTTGGGGGAAATTTTAATACTCTACAACTCAAACCGTATGTGCATTTGTAAACACCTGAAAATTTCAATTTACGCTACTGTTAAGATATATACATCAATACTCAAACCGTTTTGGATTTGTAGAGCACATAGGATAAACTGACCTCACGAAAAATTTATTTCTTTATTTCCCACCAACCATCTTCAGAGACACTACAATTTAATTTTCCCATTGCAATGTAACATTGATTTGATTAAGAAACACAAAACATTTTTAAATACATTATTGTACACGTCTGTTCCGTTCGGCGTGGATTTGGATATTGATCTATTTTTTGGTCAGTAAGTGTCTGAATAGGTGCGCGCAGTTTTCAGTGTATGTTTTGTAGTTAAGTCTCTGGTCAGTTAGTGTGTCTATAATATGTTACATCTCTAGAGTGAAGCGTTTACTGTAGTGGGTTTCTTACTGTAGGATTGTCGTTGCTTCGAAGTTTGGTGAGTGTCCACTCTCCATACAGTGTATCGCAAGCGCGTTTTTTCTGTATGGTTGTTTGATGCCTGAGTTTGTTGTCTGATTTATGTTGAGCTATGCTTGTTCTTAGTTTTAGATTTTGTTGTACCAATGTAAAATTTGTTGCAACTGTTTTCTACATTTCCATTACATGGAATCTCCCATCGGCTGTGGCTTCTTTCGACTTCGTCTTATTAACCCATTAAGAGCCAACGTAAATAACTTAACTAAAATAAAAAATTCGCGTAAGTACAAAAAAATGTTGTTAAGTTGGTTTTTGGAGCTGTACTCAAGCGGGTACAATGGCACAATGTATAAGCTTATTTGTACTCATTTTTTGATGTATGAAAGAGTTGTAAGCACTCTATTTCTACGCACAGTTCTACGTCGCATTGTTCACGAGCTCATCTTATTCGATAATGACATTGACGACAGCGCAATTGATTTATAATTCTTTTTGGAAAATGATTTCCTGGAGTAGTCGGTACACTGGACCCAGTTGATCTCTTATGTAATGATGATGTTTGCGTGTAATTTCGAAGGTAATGACGGACAATATCACGATGAAACTCCAGTAATGGCATAGTAGAATTGTTTTTCATGCATTGACCATAAGAAAATTTATCGTAGCCGTGAAAATAGCCCGTAAAGCATATATACGAGTGTGGTCAAAGCCAACACACTCGTCCAATAATGTTTCGAAGTCTTCGACTGTGGACTTCGCCACTAATTCCGATATCATTTCCATTTTACTATCCATTAATGAACTGGTTGGTGGCGTTTGGGCGCACTTCATCAAGAGGCATGTCATTTTCACTATCGCTGCTATAAAATACCTCCAATTCACGTCTTGGAGTATAATGTTGGAGTAGAGCCCCCTGGACGTCGCTTCCTCCCTCATGCGTTGTATCAAGGCCAAATACATTTTGACGCACTCACCAAAAGCATTCCAAAAGCACTCTAGTTTTTCAATTTTCGACTTGGTAGAATTTTGACCCTCTAAACACATTTTTTTTTTTCCTTAAAAATAAATTAATACTTTTTAAAATTTAGCGCAAGCATCGAAATGGCGCCACACCCGCGGTGAAAGCTAAATCGGTTATAGTCCTCTTTGGGGTACCCCTCCCCCCATCTTTTAATTCTTGTTTGTTCAGCTATTTATTGTGAATCTAATTTGTATCCTAACGGAATTAAACGCTAAATTTTTTTTTTCCCGCTTGGGCACAATGGCTATTAATGGGTTAAAAAGTTTTTCATTGTGTTATTTCGTTTGTAGGCTAGCTGTATATTTTGTTTATTGTAGCCGTCAGAACTTCTAGCATATCAAATTGATACTAACTTTTAAGTTCAGTACCAGCCCTGCCCAATCAGGGGTGATTCAGTTCTGATTCAGTACCTGAGGAGTACTTCAGTGATGCTCTTATCAATTTGATATAATTTATCAATGGTCAATCTTTTAGTTTCATTTAGATACTAGATTTTATAAATTTCATATTTTTTCCTATAAAATTTCACAAAATATAAAGACATAAAATCCTTCAATTTTTGTATATTTTTTTTAATTATTACCAAATTATTATTATAACAGTACAATACATATGAATTCGCCTGGTGTATGTAGCCTGCTTTTTAGTGTGGGAATCATGGCTGTCTCATACTGCATGCTCTGTGTTCTAGCTGATGTTGCATATTTAACCACTTCAGATTTGGGCTGTTTTCGGTCGTCTTGCATTGAGCCTCTTTCCGGATAAGTAAACAGTCTCAGCAGCCTGGTTACTGGCGTGGTATAGTACTGTCCCAAATATCCACTTGTACCTGAAGTTAAACAAGGCTGCAATCGCAATACATTATGTCGGAAATTTTCCTATGATTAATGTTTGGAAATTTTAGGTTCGTGGTTTTTGAGAGAAGGATTTGGTTCGAGCCTTGGTTCGACCCATGCTTAAAGCAATTAATATACAGCATTTTAAACTTCTAGAATTTATAATAAAAATCTATTAAACTTTCATGACCATTTCGAGTTTTGAGTACAATATTGAACAGATGACAACAAATATGCTAGATTTTGGGTTTGGTTTAAGGTTTGGTTTACCGTTTAAAATAAGTTGGAGATCCGGGTTCAAGCCGGTTCAGTTCCTAACCTGTTTGCAGAACTGATATAAAATGTTATGTATAAAGGAGTGCAAGGAGTGTGGAATCACAATTCATAATGTTACTCGTCAGTCTTCGACATTTCGAAACCTGAAAACCGCCTACACAGATTTTCTTAATAGTTATGAAAACCCAACTTTGATTTAAAAATCAAAATTGTTATTAAATTACAATACTTCACAGTTCAAAAGATTTTATTTCACTACATTGTCCATAATAAAGAACTTTCAAATTACTTGAATTATTTGGAAAAATGTGTACACTAAGGGAATTCGCTTTGGAGGATCTCTTCAAATTCAATCACATTGTGTTTGATCCTCTGGCCGAGGTTTACCATTTAAACTTCTTTTTAAATAAAATTGTGGAACATCCCCAACTAAGTAAAGTGATGACTGCTCCAAATGGTCGTCTGGTGGGATTCTTAGTTGGCACGAGGGCCAAAAATACGGAGCAACATGTTGGCGATGGCCAAGACTTGAATGCCAGCCATGGGCACATTTCAACTTTAGCTGTGAGCTATGAATATCGTTGTCTGGGATACGGCACTCATCTTTTGGAGAGTTTCAAAGACACTGTGAATTTGCAAAGAGATTGGTATGTGGATCTGTTTGTTCGAGAGAAGAATAAATCGGCTATTAAACTCTACGAATCAATGGGATATGTGAAATATCGCTGGCTACCCCTGTACTATTTCAACGAGCACGGCTATGATATGCGTTTGCCCTTAACACGAGATGTGGACAAAAAGTCACTGGAGGGACGCATGAAAAACAAACTGCTTAGCCACGTAAAAAGGCTGCTCTACTTTGTGTTGCTTCATATGGTGGGATTATATGATTTTATATTTGGTTCAATGGAAATGGATATTACAAATCCATAAATAAGAAAGGGAAAGAATATGTTAAAAGTTCATTGTACTCGCAAAAATAAAAAACTAAAATATATGTCAAAATTACCAGATGGTACAACAAATGATTTGTTTGCTAGAAACATGGCAACAGAAAGCGGAAAAATCAAATTGAAAGAAATTTCAAGTTGCGCGTGTTTTAGACATATGTATGCAAAAAAAAAATAATTTAAATAAAAAACCAGAAGCAGAACATGAGCCTTGACCATTCTTTCGGCTAGAAAAAAAAATTGTGCTAATGTTTTGTGCGTCAACGGAAATTTGTTTGCTGTGCTTAAATTTGGCGCAATTGAGTTTTTATTTTAATTAGTTGATACAAATGAGATTTAGGCTAAATATAACAGAAATTTCTCCATTTCAATATCCACTTGACGGTTTTAGTTGTTATCACGTGACAATGGCTTTCTCATTTTATAAGCATTCTCTGGCGGCTTATCGGGGTAATAATCCAGCAAAGTTTCTCGATGCAGATAGCCCAGGGAACGATATAGTTCATAAGCCGGCTGATTACTGCAACGCATAAATAAGTCCACATAACAAGCTCCTTTCTGTTCCAGCACTTGCGAAAAGAAAGTGCATTAGTGTGGTCCCCAAACCCAAACGGCGATAATCACTGGAGACAGTCAAGGAACACACATGACCATGAAGCTCTGCCCTCTCATTGGCCGCAGACTTGCCAAAGATGTAGCCCATCAGTTGGCCGCCAGGTGCGACAGCCATTTGTGACAGATGGGACCATTTAATTAGTTGATTTAGAAAGAAACTTAAACTATAGACCTCGGTGAATCTGTCCAAAACCAGACTATTCAATTTAAACAGATCATCGAGACGCATCTCACGAAGACTAGTCATTATATTTTTGTTATCAAGAAATTTTGGTTCTAATTTTTGAGTTGATAAAAAAAAATGACGCAAAATGCCAAGAACATTACACAGAGAAAAAAAAATGTCACTGTTTTAGTGAACCTTTTTGATTATCAATCATAGAACTTTTAAGCGGGCTCCAGTGCCAGCTCATTGAAGATAGGCAAAGACTGCTGATGATTGAACTATGTAAATTCATGATGTACCGCTGTACAGTGAACCAGCCTCCTTTGTGGTGTTGTGCGTGTCTTATTTTAGAAAAGTTATGAACAAAATCATAACTTATTTACTAGAGCCCGCTATAAAAGTTATATTTTAAGAAATAATATAAATAAATAATTTGTAGGGCTTGAAACCGCCGGAAAATTATCTACTTTTCAGCTTGAGCTTGAGCATTTGGAATTCCACCAATTTCAGACGACCTCGCCGTTCTAAGGCAGTCAAAACAGGATTGCCATCTACACCACCGGGTTTCGGTGTGAGGTCGTGAGTTTGTTGCCCGTACTGTTTAAGTAAAAGACTTAACTGAACAATCGAAAATAATTAAGGTATTCACGACCCCGAGTTAAGTTACGAATTTTGTTGAGAGAATTTTTACAAAATCAAAACACACTAGCCAGAAACTCCTCAATTAAGCAGCCCGGCCCCCTTACTAACTGAGCACTATTTCTCTGGATGAAATGAGAACTTCTAGTGTTGCCAAAACACTATAAAAAGTGTTGCCCATTTTGTGCGTGATTTCATATAGCAAATTTAGTTTCTTACTTCATCTGGTTGGCAATGGCGTGGAGGCTAAGGCCTATGATTGAAAGGCAGCAAGACCTAGGTTCAATTCCCAGTTTAGGACATAATTTTTTTTTTTTTTGTAATCTAGAATATTAAAACAAGTGTGGTTTCGAATTTGTTATCGCAACATGATCTAATGTCATAAATGCTTTAACCAAAAATTAGCTGCTTGCTTTTTTGGTGGCATCCCCGAAAGGTTTATCTGCGTTACTCCTATGTACGTATTCTGTGCTACGTGTGACAGGTACATTTGCCAATTTGCTTTTAAATTGACTCTCAACTCTTTTTTTAATGCTATTTTTGGCCATTTAATAAACATAAGTTAAAAAAAAAAAAAAACCTTACAATTCAACAGGCATGTTGTCAAAAGAGTTGTTCACTTTGGAACGTGTTGAAAATTCATCAACTCAACAATTCCGTAACTCAACTGGGGGTCGTGAATACCCTAAATATAAAAAAAGCTAACTTTATACCCCGGCGTCGCGCGGGTTCTTTGAATTGTGTGAATATGTTTCTTATGAATGGGGTGCCCACACTTCAAGTTCGGCTCCTACTAAAATATCAAATGATGATTGAGAACTTCTTTCTGGCATCGTAACAAATATAGAACTGCAAATGATCATCAACTTGTATAAATAAAGAATGCAAAAACAAATCACAAAGAATATACGCTGAGCGTTCAAATGGAATGATCATCACTTTGTATGTATAAAGAATACAAACAAACGGTACGAATGCAATTGAAAATTGTAAAACAACTGGCAAACCAAAACACATCAGGAAGAATATATGCTGAGCTGTCAAATGGAAAGACCGCCTACTGCGCCACGTGTTAAACTGTAATTAAATATAAAACTAAAACGAAATGCGCGTCCAGTGAACCGCCTTCTAGAAAATTACGCTGTTACCATCAAACGGAGCGTTATCGCGACATGATGACCAATTTTATGAAGCCAATTATTCGTTTGAGCCAGTCTTCTGTTTCAACAAAACGGCGCTCGCACATTTTCTGCAGAAATTTTTCAGGGCCGTTTGATGTCGAAAAGAATGGTGATTTGGACTGGCCACCGCGTTCGCCCGATTTGACGCCGCCTGACTTCTTCTTGTGGGGATATTTGAAGTCAACGGTTTACGTTAACAAGCCAAGGACCGTAGAAGAGCTCAAGGACAACATTCGTGAAGAAATAGCCGCTATTCCGGCCGAAATGTTGGCGAAATCGATGGAAAATGCTGCAAAAAGGGCACAATACGCATCAATGCCAGAAATGGCGGCACATTTGAGAGATATCATATTAAAAATGTTTTTAAACAATCGTGGGAAAACAAATTTTGACTCACAAAGAAATTAGTATGATTTGTTAAAGCACTAATTGCTTAAACTGTAATCAATAAAATACCGAAACAAAATGGTTCTTATTCCACCTTTTCTCTATTTGCCAAATTAACGTTTTGAGTATTGACAAAGAGCTGTAGAATATGAAAATATTACAGCGATTTGGTAAAACGCCAAAGCAGGGAAATCCCTCTGGCAGCTCCCCCGCGTTTTGTGCTTTAATTTTGATAAATTTAGATCGAGTTATTTTTTGAATGTAGGTTCTAGTGTTCTTTGACACAATGCAAATTAAAGATTTTTAATATTATGCAATGCAGGAAGTGTTATTAAATACTTTGATTGATGATATCTAAAATTCAGCAAAAATAACCGTGTATAAAATGAAATTACTAATAATATTATTTGAGAATAATGTAATTCTCACCATGAATAAAGCTAGTCAAAAAAAGTTACCTAACATTTCGCTACCCACGAGTATTTGGTTTTCGATTTTAATTGTTAGGCTGCCTTCACACTTTTCGAAACATGACCCATGACATCTAGTAGGCCTGCATTTCCCCATGAAATTTTATGAATATGACAAGCAATTCAAATCTAAAGCATAACATAAAACAGGACTACTAGACTATCATGTCTCATGTGTCGAACAGTGTGAAGGCAGCCTTATTTAGATTTTCCATGCTCTCAATATATGTTCACATGATCTAACATTTTTAGTTTGGCCCAAAGCAGATTTTAGTTATGGAAGAAGAGCCTCAGGCTAACGAATTGGGTGACTTTGGCCAAACCGTCACTAAGTACAACTTAGAGATGGCAGATAAGGCTTTAAAAATGAGATTTATCAACTGGAAGTCAACCCTTTGCTATTATTACATGGTTCCTAGGCTACCCTCCAATAGATACCAGGCTATGACGTTTTCAAACAAGACAGTGTGCCTTGCTTTGCTTTCTTGCTAGATTTATTTTTTTGTATACCTTCACCGTTGCGTCTATAAGGCTGAAAGAACACATTCAATTTCTACTGAAAAGCCGCATGTGTGTGTGGCTGTTCCCTTATACCAAACACAAAAAATTTTGATTAAAAATTGAATGTGTCATTCTATCCTTATAATGCTGACTCAACGTTTAAATTCACATTGCCAGCGCGCACCACATCTGTACCCTCTACAACACTCGGAGCTCTTTACGCAGGCCTGCCTATCCCGGTAGCAAGCATTTGCGCCAAAATTGACCGAACCCATGATCATTAGCAACCAGATCAAAACTATGCCTTTCATAATAACGTTCTCCTCGTATAATTGGTTACGTTCAATGAGCAGTGGTTGGGCCGGGTAAAGTATCTTCACAATTCAGCAACTGCAAGACAATTCCAATTAATCATAATCTCTTACAAAAGCTCTCGCTTACCGAGATCAGTCCTTACACCTGTTATGTACGTACTAGACTAAAAACTTCATGCTATTTAAATAAAATTTTGAAACGCCTTTTAAAAAGCTTTACTAATTAGCAAATCACGTATACGTGAACCCTTACATTAATAGTCATGCAAATGTACAATGATAACATGCAGGCAGTGCTACACTGAGAGAAAAATAAATCTATAATAAAGATTGTAATCTCGAAACCAGAAGCTGACAAAGACGAGATAATCTCAACCCAAGAATATATTCTCAATTTAAATCTAAATTCAGAAATCTTGGATTAAGCTTGTTTATACTCGACTTAAAGCTTAAACAATTAAATTTTTTAATATGAAAAAGAAAAGACAAAAATAAATTATATTTAGAATTAGTAGACCCGCCCGCTTCGCTGCTTACTAAATGAATTTAATGTTTATTTTGTCTATCATAAAATGTTCCGTTGTGAAATAGGCGTTCAAACACACATTTTTGGCCCAAATTTGAGATATTTTTGACTAATTTTTAATTTTTGAGGACCCTTTTTATGAAGCCTACACAGCTAAACTCGCTCAACTGTATTGGGAATCCTCGCCATCGCCTACCGATATATACGAACAGTGGAATCGTACATCACACTCCATGAGTACGGCTGCCAAGGAGATGCTCGGTTACTCCGAGTCCCCTCAAAAGCGGTCTTGGTACGTTGAGGAGTGCCGCCGCGCTACTGCAGAGAAAGACGTTGTTTGAACGAAAAATTCTTCGGAAGATTTATGGACCTTTAAAAGTTGGCGATAATTTCCGCATTCAAAAGACTAACGAACTGTATGAGCTCTATGGGGACTTCTGTCTGCTCAAGCGCTTAAAGGAACAGCGGCTGCGCTGGTTAGGACATGTCACCCGGATGGACGAAGAAGCTCCAGAAGAAGGCGTATAAATCGAAGTCGGCTGACTATGGAGACGGCAAGAGCAAATGCCATCGTAGATATTGATGACCGATGGATTTAAGTTCGATGGCAAAGTAGGAGGTTCCCCTCCACCGATCTAAATATAGAAATCTGATTCCGGCTCCCTGATTATTGCAGTGTGTACCAAGCAGAATGGGTGGCCATCCAGCAGGCCGCCAAATACCTCAGAAACTCACGAACCAAGAAGGGAACATATACATTTACTCAGATAGTCAAGCAGCTCTAAGGGCTCTTGACTGGTATACCAATAACGGCAAGACGCTCACGGAATACCGTATCGAATCACTACCTCGTCACTATCCAGAAGCTGAAAAAAGTATAATTTTGCCGCCTTGTTCTATTCAAAAATGTCAAGAAAGTCTTTAGCAATTTCTGCAAAACTTGAAGCATGCTTTTAGGGGACAGTAAAAAGTATAGCATACTCTCAGGCTTTTGGTAATTAAAAAGTATAGCATACTCTCAGGCGGGGTCTTTTCACTATTTATAGGGCGTCCCTAAAAGTATGCCATACTCTGCGGATAACAGCCAAAAATGCAATTTATGCTGCATACTCTTGGGCTGATCCAAGAGTTCACCCATCTTAGCTCAGACTTGAACCATTTTCATAAAGTTTTGTTGCTTTATTACAAATATTTATCACGACTTAAATTAAACTAAAAATACTACATTCATTTGATATTCTTATAGATCCACGGCAGCAATGAGGTGACACGTGTATAAACACCCGGATATTGTCCCTTGCCGCAGCCAATGCCCCAGGATACGATGCCCACCTGCGTATAGCGGCCACCCTCGTTGACAATCATGGGTCCACCAGAGTCGCCCTGGAATCAAATGGAAATTGTATTGTTTACAGTATGAGATCTTTCACTCTATTACTTACACTACAGGAATCCTTAGCGGCCTGGCCAGCACAGATCATGGACTCAATTATACCACCCGGTGCTGCTCGTCCATATTTGCGAGCACACTCAGCATTCGCCCAAATGGGTATATCCACTTTTTGCAAAATTGAAGGCTGTGGTCCATTCTCCCTGAGGCTGCCCCAGCCCGCCACAGTGGCCACTTGACCGCTGTATGAACGTGATTGCTGTGTGGGTGAAGTGGGCAAGCAAATTGGCTGAATCTCATGCGTGAAGGGTACCGGTTCGCTCAGTGTTAGAATGGCAATATCGTTATGCTGTGGACAAAAGAATTATCAGGCCAGTTCGCAAATTCAAACAATTTACGTACCAGCGTACTAAACTCGAAACCCTTATGCCGCACTAGACGCTTAATCCTTCGAGCCACATGCTGCACTTCAAAGTCGGTGCGTATATTGTAATCACCCAAATGAGCTGTCAAGGCGGCCACATCCCATGAGGTCATACTGAAAGTTTGAAGTTGAGAAAATACAATTTTTGTTTTTGTTCTGTGTCTATACCTACCGTGCCACACAATGCGCTGCCGTGAGAACATGATTATTGGTTATCAAACTGCCACCACAGAATTGTTTGCCCGACTTGAAGAGCACCGCAATCCACGGAAACTCGTTTGGACTGGCATTGATGCCACCCACAATTCGCTCTTGATCGGGTGAAACGGGATTCTTATTGCCACACTGCAGGGGTAAACCTTCGGAACTAAAACCACCGGACGGACGACGAGTGGTAGTAGTTGATGGCGTTGTAACTGGATAACTAGGATAGCTGGGTCGTCGTGTAGTGCTGGGTCTGGATGTGGTTCGCCTGGTGGTCGGTATATTAGCGGGACTGGTGGGTCTTACTGGCACTCCTGCTGTCGAAGGATGCGTGGGGTAATGATGGTTGGGCGGATGAGTGGGAATTGGTGGCGGCCAACCGCTTGAAGACGGTGGATGGGTGGGTAATGCTGGTGGCCATTGAGCCACACCGCCTGCAAAGCTGCCAAAAGGCCATTGATAAGGATAAACTGTTGTAGGTGGTTGCGCTGTTGGCACGGGCACCTCTGGCTCTGGATTATGACTAGCTTCTATTGTATTTACATCCTGAAAGTCTGGTGTATCCTCAACACTATTAACATTATCTATGGGATCTTCTGCTTCGGGCTTTACATTATTTTCTTCCTCATCAGATACCGGACTGGGTCTCTCGGTGGTGGTGTGTTGTTGTTGTAGTTGTTGTAGGCAATGGAAACACTCCAAATGTGTTGGCATCTATATCTGTACAGCAAATACCATTATTAATGCGTCCAAACTGATCAAAGAAATTACACAGGTCACCACCCAAGCCTAGGCCAGCATTTGGTGGCCACTGACGCACTGCCACAAAGGTAAACTGTCTGGCCACACGATAATACTGACGACAGTTGGCTATGCGTACACACACTCCCGGTTGCCCCCGAGTGGTTAGACACCTGGAACCTTCCCAAGCTCCACCACCTCCTTGCATTAGAAATAGACTAGGATCAAAGAAGAGTTGACGCTGTCGGCGATTTAGATTGGTTGTTTCGGCTGTAAAAAATGTAAGGAAAATGTAAAATATATTTATATGAGAAATTAAAAAAGGTCAAATAATAAAATGGAATTCATTCTAAATGTTAGCGGACTACAATTTAAATTAAAACTTAAATCAGTTCTGAAGCTAATTTCTGCTAAAAATGTTGAACCAAATGCTCTCGCAAAAGATAGCGGTTCGGTTAATTATATTTCATCTACTAATTTGATGAAGTCTGTTGAAATTCTTTTATGAATTGGTAAAGGACCTCCCCCCCTGAATGAATCTAGTACCTTTTGGTTCCCGCGGTTCGGTTAGCAACAAAAAGCGGTGTTTGAAAATCTCTGTGAACACCTTACCCAAACAAGTTCTCTTTCTAAAATCAGTTTGAGTCCTTAACATAAAAAGAATAACCATTAATTTCCCTTCCCCTTTTCCCTTCCTCTGTACCCACAAAGTTTGTATATATGTGATCATTAAGTTGTGTGAAGTAATGCCCATCGCCGCACAGTGGCGCCATTTGAGTTTTTTCGTTGTAAAAATCACAACTTTTGAACCAACTGTGAAAATGAAATAATTTAAATGGCGTAGGTTATCTACTACCAATGAAATAAGTGATTGAACAAGATGCTACGCCTTCCAGATGCTTATTATCAAATTTGAAATTTATTAACGAAAACAGTAAGTTTATGTTTGAAATTGATTTTTGTTTTAAAATAATTATCTCAATTCATAAGACCCAATCCAAGCGCCGATTATGCGTCAGCATGGGAAATCACTCAAATAGCATTGTTCAAAGCCAAATATAAATTTAAACACCCTCAATTGAATTTAATTGTAGAATCTAGTAGAATATTTAACCCTTCTCCATCTATTAAAACAAAAAAAATTGATAAACCAGCGTAGCCGGGGGGGTGGAATTAGTTCGGAGGCAAGGCTGCTTACCCAGCGGCGCAGAGCTCAAAGTGTTCTGTAAAAAGTATGCATTACGCCTGACGAAAATGTTATGCATTACAATCGCTGCTTTTCCTTAGAGAGATAGTAATCGAAAACAAACAGAAACAACGACTCGTGCCACAAAGAAGCTTTTGTCATTTTTGTTTTTTTAAAAGTTTTTTTTAATTTTTTTTTTATTTTTTTTTATTTTTTTTTTTGGTAAAAAAATTTTTTTTTTTTTGATGAGCCCTGCAAACATTTTGTCGGGTTTCTCGTCTCCCTCATGCAAAATTGAATTTGGCGATAGTTTGAGCTGAGAGATTCCCTTAGCTGATAGTTTGGCGATTTAAACAAAAACAAACACATAAGGAGTCGCATTTTTAACACAAAAGGGATAAATTGGCGATATGTGTATCAATTTCTATTGCCGAATTTATATGGCCAGAGAGGTAAATAAAAACTCGAGAATTACAAGCAAGCATTTAAAGGAGAATTCTGTCAAATAGATTCAAAACAAGTAATCCCTTAGTAGCCGCGACCCAGACGAGCGGCGTGGCGCAGTCAGTCCCATCGTGTTTTTCAGTCCAAGGAACCGAGTTCTCGAAACCCCTCAGAGTAAGTAAAAGTTTTTCATGTAATAAATATTTAAGTTTTTTAATTCGTTGTTTTTTGGAATAATAAAATAATTAAGGGAACCAGCAGCAGCGCCGCCGTAGCACGCACAAATTTTATTTTTATACCCGTTACTCGTAGAGTAAAAGGGTATACTAAGTCGTGCAAATGTATGTAACAGGCAGAAGGAATCATTTCCGACCTTATAAAGTATATATATTCTTGATCAGCATCAACAGCCGAGTCGATTTAGCCTTTTGTCCGTCCGTCCGTCCGTCCGTCTGTATGAACACCTAGATCTCAGAGATGGTAAGAGATAGAAGTTTGACATGTATGGGACAAATGCTTCTTTTATCTGCACGCAGATCAAGTTTGTTTCAAATTTTAGCCACGCCCCCTCCCGCCCCCGCAATTTGGAAAAAACGGTATATCTCCTACAGTTTTAAAGAAAGACGATTTGTATCTTCTAGAAGTAGTTAGTAATTACCAAAATGAATCGATTTGAAAAATGATAAAGATCGGATGAACGGTTCTCAAGTTATGAGCAAAAAAGTGAACCAAGCCCCCCCGCTACCACCCCTTTCACCCTAAAAAAATGTTGCATACTTTTCGGATGGTCACACTAAGGATGCAGAAACACTGTTAAACATGTTTTTTTCATGAGTAACGGGTATATCATTCGGTTAGAGCCAACTTTAACTTACGCTCAGTTTGGCTATACGATATATTGATCCGATTTTGATCGAATCTCAAAATTTGTGTTGAAACAGATAACATTCATATCTAGAAAGTATAATGACGCTACCATTGAAAACAAAAAAGTTGTTCTCACTAGAACTATTTTTTGGAACGATCGTTCCTATGGCATAGTCATCCGATTTGAATCAAACAATTAACAGAATTGTGTGGTAGTATATAATATTGACCTGTAAAAAGTTTGGGAGCGATAGCATTGAAAAACAAAAAAGTTTTTCACTAAGACTTTTTTTTCAGATTATGTGAAAATCATAGAAAACTTATAAATACGAGGGTTGGGAGCGATAGCATTGAAAAACAAAAAGTTTTCTCCCCCACAAAAACTACTTTTTCAACCGGACGTTCTCTATGCCAGCTATATGTTATAGTCATCCGATCCGGCCGGTTCCGACAAATGTGCAGCGTAATTGTGCCAAAGACTTCGTGCAAAGTTTGGTTGCGATACGCTTTGCAAACTGACGGGAGGAGATAGTATAAAAACAGACGGACGGACGGACGGACGGACGGGCTATAATTAACTCAGCTCGTCACGTTGATCAAGAAATATATACTTTATGTAGTCGGAGATGCTTCCTTCTGTGCGTTACAAACATCCGGACAATTTCAATATACCCTCTCTGGGTACGCATTCGTAATAGGATTCCGTTGACAGTTCGGCTCTGGCATACATCCTTCTACCCAGCAAGCCAAGTTCGGAGCGCTCCAAATTATGTGTCTGAAAAGAGCCAAGAGCAATAAATTTGAGGGGTTTTCGGGCACATTTAGTGCTCTCTAAGCTCGGGCTCATAAAAATCATTTATTTTTGAGCATTTTCAGAGATGAAGAAGGCAAGTAATCAAACTTTTATGTTCGTTGATTTTTTTGCTGAATATAACGGGATGCCAAAATCATGCGACGACAATTCACAAGTTCATTCAGTTGTGAAATGCGCAATAATACTTAAAAAGTTTTTTAAAAAACTTTTTTTAATGTATGTAAAATTTAAGTTTAGTTTCAACGAAAAAAGAGAAAAACAAAATGAGTGGACAGAGATCTTACAGTAATGAAATATATATAAGTTTAAATTAAGGAATGTAAATATGAAATCGAGCCTTTCTTAATAAAGATATTTATATTTAAGTATCTATTTGTAATAATTTAAGTCAATTATAGTTTTTATTTTTAGTTAAGTTTTAGTCCCATATTTTAATAGAGGGTTATATTTTTAGACGTCCACTTTTTTCAATTAAGTCTGCACTCCAATATGCGTCTAAAAAGAGCCTTTCAGGAGGCGATTCAGTAGCCCTTCAAGTGAAAAAATATATTATTAAAATAATTAATTATTTTTATAAAAAAATTAATTTTTTTTTATGTGTTTTAAAATTTTATTTATATAGTTTTATTATTATGGTTTATACTGATGGCAAAGTAACGTATTATTAATCAATGGGTAATGCGTTTTGTATTTGTAAAAGTGTAGAAAAATTCTCAACTCAACCATTCCGTACCCCAACGGGGGGTCGTAAAGACACTAGGTATATTATTAGTTGTCTTTTCTCGTCTATTTTCATAGTTTTAACAGATTTTTATTGCTTTAGCTTAAAATCTGCTCCCGATATCCCGCTGTCCGATTTGCACAGAAGATCTAAAAATATTGAATTCTATCGTATTTAAATAGTTTCAATACATTCGACCTAAACCTTGTCTTTGAACTGCCTTGACTAACTTGCCATTTTAAACCAATTTTAAACTGAATCGTAAAATAGATGTCTAGTTTCGCCATCCAGCTTATTTTTTAGAGCTAGCCCTCTAGATTTGGGACGCATGATTAGGTCGTTACTGAAAGAGTCTACTACATTGAGAAAACATATTAGGTAGAAGGAAAATAATATGGGAAGACGTTCTAAAGGACTAAATAGAGCAAATGATAGTAAGGAGCCAAAGACTTTGCAGCCGACGCTGTTCTTTTTATTAAGCGAATTATTTGCGCTCTGTCCTTAAACCAATTTTAAAACTCTCTTTAAGAGTAAATAATAATTTCTGTACATTTTTTTGGATATTTAATCGTGATTGAATATATTGTCCCGCGCTCTCCTCCATTCCCAGTTCTTTTATATAATCTTTTTTCAAGTTTTAAAAGAAAGACCATTTGCTGGTGAACTGGTCTATACAGCATCAGATGGACAACATTTGGTGAAATGAATAATTCCGTTTTGGGACTGATCACAAGTAAGCAAATCCCTGATAAGCCGTCAATCAAAGCAATTGAAATCTCCCGCTCGACAGCTTGTCATAACAATTTAAAAACCATCAAAGAAATGTCCACAAAAACAATGAACATATAAAAATGTTGAACATTATTTGGGGCGAATGAGTAATAATGGCATTTTAAATTTTTTGTATTTCGAATTGAATTCGAATTCCAAATTAAGTGAGTCACATGTAGGTTATACTAAGAATTTGCCTTGGGGGTGTTCAGCGTGCATGTAATATGCAAATGATTTGTACAAAAAAAATCCAATCCTAATTCTTAACACGTTCTGAGCGTATTCTTCATGACGAGTTAAAAAAAAAGGAAACCACGTGCAGAAATGAATTTAATGCAATTTGTAGTGTCAATTAATTTTGAGCACCATTTAAATCAACAGTTCTCTAAGCCCAACCATAATGTGACACAAACGAAATGTGTAATAAATTATATAAATATCAGACTGATGCTAAATGGCAACAACAATGGCCACAAGACCCAGCAAGACAAAAGCCTAGACCAATTTTAAGAAGCTGCCAATGAATATGACAAATATGACAAGCGACAGTAGAAAGTTACGAGAGGGGGGCCAAAGAGAGGCACAGAAAAATGGCACAGCAATTGTCATTCAGCTTGAAAAGCGCTTAAGTTTATTGTCCATATACTGCTTTGTTTTTGTAAATGTCAAAATATTGAGTAATCACTCCCGTGGACCCAAACCCGAAACGTGAACGAATGCTAAGTAAATATTGGTCGGTCGCTTTTATTTGTTGTCATTTAGGTGCTTTGTCAACAGATTGGCTAGGTGTGTTTTTTTTTTTTCTTTACTATTTTAGGAAGAATATACAATAGTTTTTTGGCTAGGCAATTGCGTATGTAGCTCAAATCTTTCCAGAGGCTAATGAACTTGGATGTTGAAGTGGAAGTGGTTGGCGAAGCGGTACTTCAAAATGCTGAAATAGGGTGAAGCAAACAAAAAAGCTTGTACCAGTATGTTAGGAGTGGATATTTATTAAGGTGTGAGAAGCCTTATTTGACCCGTTTCTTAAGGCGCGAAATGTCTTGGTTTATAAGCAATTTTACGGATTTAAAGAACTTTTTAGAATTCAAACTCAAACCTTAAGGTAACATGTTACACTCAAATGGTTGGCACGAGCCGATCGCATGCTGAGGCCAGCGGGCAAAGAGCTTTTCAGTCGCTAGCCAGCGGTCAACGAAGTAGGTCACAGCGACCTTAAAACAAAAATCTCCCTCGACCAAAATCCTAAATTTCGCATCACCTCCCATTAAGAATCATGTCCACGGCCTGCCCCATTCCTAGCATATCTCTCTCTTAAAAAGTTCAACGACTTTAATGCCAAAATTTATGCCTGACACGCTTCAATCATTACTTGGATGACCTTCAAAAATCGATTAAATAGAGAAAATCTGATTTTTTTGTCAACAATTGTTTACACTTCTCCGTCTCTGTCTCTGTCCGTCTGTAGTGAGTTGTGGCCCTTTGTGCCAGTTAAACAACAGCATGAAAAAACGAAACTTTCTATGTGTCAATTGAACAGATTTGATGTAGGCGTATACTTGATATTTCAGCTGTCAGTTGCCAGTTGTCACAGGCGCAGATAAGCTTCAACAACTGTCAATGGCCGCGGTCGCTGTGTTCTCTCTTATTTATTGCCAACAATTAGACAATTAGACAGCGTTGAAAGAAATAAAAAATCAGTAAAAGCGTGACCACCATATTACCCTATTAAGAACTACATGCAGCTCAATAAGCTGACACCTTTTATTCGAAATTCATTAAATCGAAACCAGCAAAACAATTTAATTTTTTATGCATTTGTGAATTCGTAAGAGCCATAAATTTAATTGATATGACTCTGCAACACATAAAAGATGATGACCGTCATAAAGTGGACACCCAAGTCCTGTCCCAGCAGTGGCAAATTCAGGTTTATTTTTACCCTTGAACTTGTAAAATGCTTCCCAAGTGGCAGACTTATCTTGGAATCAGCTGCTTGAGTTTAAGCACCTGCAAGTTGTGAAGTACTGGGCGTGACAGGCTTAGTTTAGTGATTAACCAGGCTCAGACATATGCATGCATTAAGAACAAATTAAGGAGTTGTGCAATAAACTGGCTGTTAAAAATTATATTTAATGGATCTCCAGCAATTTGAGTTAAATCTCTGTTAAAATGGAAATGAGTTATGAATAATAACTATATTAAAAATTAAATGCCAATTTCAAAATTATATTTAGTTGAATAGATATCAACTCCAGGCTGGAAAGCTCTTTTGTGCCTGCGAAGCATTATGAAGTCTGGGTTAAAGTGAGGGTTAGTGAAGCTAGGGTAAGGTTCGAACACTATTTTATGGATTTTGAAGCTTCAGAAGCTAGTTAAATTCAACATTTTTCAATCGGAGGACCGTTGGACTTTCTGCATAACCCCAAGAGAAGACCTTGTTGAATAGATTAATGTTTACTTCAAAAATGCAATTTTCTTGACAAAGAAGTCAGCACTTTAAAAACTTTAAAATAGAATGAATACCAAAAATCTAAATACTGTTGATCAAAGATATTCTGCAAAAATTTCATTCAGCTATAGAAATATCGACGTAGCAAATCAACAGGATTTCACTATAGAAAATCCTAGGTTAATTAAGTATTTTTGGGTTTCTAGACGAGGGGCTCAAGAAGAACCGGTTCGGCTCGGGTTTTATTTTGGGTCCATTGACTTGAACCATGGACCGGACTTTCTAAAACTATTACCACCCGAATCTGAACCCGTACCTCCTCTGTTTATAAAATGTTCGGTTCGAAAAAATTACTTTAGTCGATATTCAAAGATTTTTTTTATTAATTTCTTCATAGTTCAAACGAGGAAAAACCATTGCTTAGCAATCAGTTGGTGCTTTACTACTGAAAACTCGTTTTGTAAGTCATATTCAAAACTTGTTAAAGCTAAGTGAGTTGTAGTAACAATTATATTTTCCGACAGTCTGGAGAGCACCGCAACAACATTCAGTATCTCTAATCATAACTGTGTTTTCACTATGGTGCAATAATACCCAACTCATCATTGGTTAAATTTTTGTGCTTCCCCACAAGCAGAGCCAGGGTGTTGCGAGATCTCCCAAAATACCTATTCAATATTTCTCTCCCTCTCTCTTGGAGGTAACTACAACTTTACGACTTGCATTAACTCAAGAAGAGGCGAGAGCTAATCTGTAGTTATCACTTCCCATGATATACCATATGATATGTCAAATCTGCCTGATACTTACATTTTAGAAAACGATAATCTCAAAGTACAATGGCCAAGTTTCGTGCATAGCCCAAGAGGGCCTGCGTGACAAAGCATTCACAGGGCATCCTTTTGCTGTTTATAACTTTCAAAATTCATAACTAAACTTCTCAAGTCATCTTTTTGAAGAGCAACACATTTCGGTTTTATTTAGGACAACAAATTGTTTATCCTTAGAAGCTATAATGATGGTAAACCACATGAAAAATTATAAACAATTTTTGCCAACAATAACTTAATATTATTAAAAAATTAAAAAATCTATAAAATTATAATTTGAGTATTTGGTAAAAAACTTTTCACCAATATCAACTTAAAGCTAATAAATACGATAAACCCCAAACTGAAGTGTGTTTTTAAAAACCCTTTTTTTCCATTTTTCATTTTGGTGCAAATTGTTTATAAAATAATAATGATTTTTTGTGCAAAACCGCAAAACGTTTTAGTGAGCATGTCGAGATCTAATTTCGGTTTTTATACTTGAAATTGTCATTATATTTGCCGAAGTTTGCAACGCATAGAAGGAATCATCTCTGACCATAAAGTATATATATTGCTTCATCAGCATGGTATTCGGTGGTCAATATCCTGTCCATCCCCTGTCCGTCTGTCCGTCTGTCTCTATCCGAACCAGTCTCCTCCTAGTTTTGGAGCTATCGAGCTGAAACTTTGCACAGAGTCTTCTTTTTACTGCACGCTGATAATGTCGGAACCGACCGGATCGGACGACTAACTACTTGTAGCTGCCATACAGTGCTCTTCAAAAAATGGGTTTTAGTGATAAAAACTGGTTTCAATAACATCGCTCTCAAACACGGTCATGGGTAATAAGTCATGATTTTAAGCTGATTTGAAGCTAGATCAAGTGCTAACCATTGTGACAAGCTATTTTCAGAGTATCAAAAACTTCGATGCGCGACTTGCTTTGCCTTTCTCGTTTAAATTAAGAAATGAAAATAAAAAAATTTTTTTAACTTTTCAGTTTATAAAAGAATGACCCACATTAAAAATAAAAATGAAAAATCCAACATTTCTTCGTGTTTGGCTAAAAATTAGCAAATTATTTTTTAATTTCACCAAAAATAAACGTATAACCAAGACAAAACATTTAGAATTAACTGTCAGTGCCTTTGACTTCAAACTGCCGACACCTATTGCTTCGGCTGCGCAAATTCCAGTTGCCCTCCCCAAAAAACAGTTTGAATTCGAAGTTGAGAATTACAAGTGGTCCTGTGTATGTCTAGGTAGGTAGATTACAATTGCAGAATTTGTATAATATAATATGTTTCTTCTGCTATTGTGGATGGCTTAAAACGATGAACAGCATGTGTGGTGTTAATTATAATGCAAAAGTGTGTTTACTCCTTCAACCGCTGCAACCGACTGCCTCTCTGCCTCGCTCACTCAGCTTTGGCAATGGCGTTAAGCGTTGCCAGATGTTTACTTTCTTCTTAGATTATCCATAAAAAATAGTCAGCTCATGTAGAAAAATTCGAAGAATTCAGATGATATGTACCAGGTTCGAACCAAAAATGACGTTTGATAAGTTTTTCATTTGATGTTCCGTTTCGAGTGAAATGAAATCAATTTGCTTTTCGGAAAAGTTCGAATCGTTTTTCGAACTGTAATTCAACAATTTCGATCAGCACTGCGCACATGTACGCTGATGCGGAGATTACCGAACAGCTCGGACTTTCATTCGATCGTTTTGTTTCGTCTACATTTTTTGTTACACTAAACTACTTCAAAAAAGAATTTGTATCAATATCCAGTCTGATACACGTTGTCTCAAAATCGAAACTGAAACTATCATTTTTGGTATGTCAATGCAAACCTAGAATGTATTAGATTGAAACTCAAGATTTATTTGGTGGCGAGTATTAATTTGAAACTAGACAATTTTTTTATTTCGAGAAATTCGAAAGATGTGAATTGTAAAACGAAGCATGCCGAACGTCGCGGCTGGCGTTAACGACATGTCACATTTAGTGATTTTTGTACTTTTTTTTGTAAATAAATGTGTTCTTGGTTAAAGTAAAGGCTATGGGAACCCTTTCCCCAGACGACGTGATGAAGATGAATAAATGGATTCAAATGGCGCATATTTGCGAGGGCAAGTATAAGCAGCGAGACTATTATCGTTTTTGAAAAATATATATGTAAATAACAAATGTAACTCTTAAGATAGGACACACAACAAGCCAGAATGCTGCTGTCTGACCTTTTAGCTTTGCAAGACAGCGTACAATGAGAGAGATTCTTGAAACCAAGAAGCTGCAGAACAGGCGTTTTTCAGTTTCTCAAGGTTTCTGAAGCATAAGCTGCTACAAGTACGGCAGGGTAACCCCCAGAAGGAAGGCGCGAAAATGTGACTATGTCTCCCTCTAACACACAGAGTATGTTCGTGCCCTCAGGTCTATCAATGAGAGACTCTGATGTGCAGGTTCGACAAAACCGGAAAAACCAATATGGTGACCTGGATAAGCAACATTCGCATGGACACGAGGAGGAGACAAATGTTTCCGCCAGAGAATTCATCACCTTGACGGTCATTTACAATAGTGTAAATAAATTACATTTTGATAGAGTTTGTATTCAAAAATTTTTATAAATGTTTTGTTTTTGTTTTAACAGATTATAATGAACTGTTACTAGTGTTACAAAATTAAGAAAAATATTAAATTAATAAAAGCTATCAAAATTAAACAAAATGATAGTTGAATTGTCAAATTAATAAGACCTAGTGTCAAATTGATATGAGTTGATACGTTAGTATCAATTTGAAATCCTCGAAATATCATGTTAATTTTTTAATTATTTTTATATTAAATTATATAATAGTTAAATTTTTATATATATATTTTTTTTTTTTTAAATTTTTATTTTTATTTTTTTTTTTAAACAGCTATACTGATTATATCCCCGTTTTTAGTTTTTTCATTTTGCACAACCTGGTGACGTGGAATATGGCCGTCAGCACTATACGCCTTTTGGACAACCAATTTGACGGCCGAGAACTTTTAAACACCCCTCGCATCGAAGCATAAAATTTTTTGCAGTAAATTACTCTAATCTGTTTGTAACATTATACAAAAAACAGAGTGAGTAAAACATCTTTGCGTTTTCAGACATTAGGCCAGGTAGAATTTATTCGACGCAGTTACAAAATTTCGAAATAATTATGGCTAGGTATATCTGAATCTCCCAATTTATGCTAAGACTGAAATACCTACCTACCTACTCCTTCTCAAACTCGTAAGCCCAGATTGGGAAAATTTAAATCTTGATACGCATTTTTAAATAATGATGGAACGAATCATTTGCTTGTTTTTCCAAAATGCTTGGTTGATGTCTAAATTAATCGAGTATTATTTGGAAAGATCAATTATCCTGTATTTCCTCAGTCTTGTATTTCCCACCGGAACAGATTTCAATTTAATTAAGTTACATTTTAAAACTCTTGTTCTTACCGTCCAGTAAACCAACAGAATGCTCCTCTCCGGTCCCATTGACAATGACTGCTATCGCCTGAGGTGCTGCTTTTATTTCTCCCATCGTTGGCACATCCTCGGCCCAAGTCGTTTTAAAATGCAACAAATGCACACAAAGCAATAAAATTCTCAAAAATGCAAACATTTTTGTGCTGTGATTTTCTTCTTTTGCACTGCAAGTAAAATTCTCTTCTTTTTCTTTTTTGATCTCGCAATTTGTTTTCGTTTTAAGTCGGAATATTAAACTGCCTAATATATAGTATAGGGAACCGCACCACAAGCCGCGTTTCGCGTTTTTTTTGTAATTTGAATGCAAGGCACGTTACCCGTTGCCCGGATGGCATTCACCTGACCACGACGACGTCTGCTCGATTCTGGTTCTAGTGCGTTAGACACACACAACAGGACCGTCCGTTGGCTTCTGAGGTCCGCTCGCTTCTGAGCCAGCAGACGTCTCTGAAGTTTGGTTAACAGCTACGATATGGGCCCGACGATGCCAGCGACGCTGGCCGAGCAATGTTAACGTCGACGCTGGCCAAAATGCCAATTATTAACGCGTTTTCGTTGGCTTGGGGTACGGGCCGGCTTTTTGGGCCAGCCATCTAATGCAATGATGACAACTACCGCTGATCACCGGCATATTTAAACTAGTTCGACGCGACGCCTTCGCCTTCCAGAATGCAGACACGCACGCGGCTCCGACTGTGCAGACCAAACTGAGACTGAAAGGCCCCTAGAAGTTGTGCGGCTGCTGCATACTATTAAAAGAAGAAGAAATGCTGCTGCGGTTGCATTTTTGCTTTCTAGTTCGAAATGCTATTATCATGATGCACCGAAAGAAATTCTAGAGCCTGACTACACTTTCTTATTTCTTACTGATTTAATACTTTTCAGAGTTTTCACCAATTTATTTAGGGAATCTTCAAATCAATTATGAAGTTCGAACGATCATCACCTAGGACTAAAATATGAGGTTAAAGAATTGAAATTACAATACATTCCTCATCCGTTTTTTAATTCGGCAAGTTTTGGATTTTATTATGGTTTCAGAAAAAACTAATACAGTACTGCGCTAGTCGATGAGAAAGTTTGAATTTATTGAATATTCCAGGAAAAAAATTGAATAACACAAGGCATCAAAAATAAGTTAATTAAAGGGGCAGTGGTGATTCTAGATGATTCCGTGCTGAATACGAATGTGTTTTGGGAAATGGTCCATATCGACTGGATTATTGGTAATTTGAGCATCTTTAGACGCGTTTTGTGGTGAACCTCTAATTTTGTTTTAACTATCTTTACTTTAATCGCAATGTTCTCTTTCTTAACTTTATAGTAAACTATCCCGAGCAGCTCTACGATTTTTTAAGCAAGGATATACCATTTTGAATATATAAGTTCGAAATTGCAACATTTTGTACTGCCTTAAGGTATGCAATGCAAAAACATTACATAAGGTTATCCATTGTACCAACATCCATTGCATACTTATGGGCAATGCAAAACTGAACAAATCACTGAGCTAAGGAGACTGAACCACTATAACTTAGCATGTCTCAGTGAACCAAAAAGAACAATTTTTAAAAGAACATGTTCACTTGCTAAGTTTGCTTTCTCACTCATGATCATCCTAAAAATAGTGCGTTCTCGCTTATGATTAATGTTGAGCGAACGCTGCCCATAACTTTTTCATTCAACTTTTCATGTAAAATTGGTTATTCTAATCCAATTGTTATTATAGCTATTTTTAAATCGGTAAAATAATTTTGTGAAATTTTCAAAAATACTCCTCTCAGAGAAAAAAACGATCTAGGCCGAAGGGATAGAATTGCTTTTTGTACTTAATTATTTTAAATAAGTTTTGTTGTTGGATGTACATAGCCTCAATTATAAAATTCTATTCTCACCTATCTGTTTTTCATGTATAATGATCTTGCATCAAAAACTTTTTAAAAAGCTGAAAGCTTTAACGGGCGCGTTCTTAGTTATCAAAACTCATACTATTTTGCGATTGATGACAGGTTAGCTTACAATAGTAGCTTCATTAGTTTGCAACACAAATTTGAAATATTTAAAAATCAAATCTCTTCTTAAAATAAATAAAATAATTTTAAGTCTTTGCTTTGTTAAATTCTGTCCGCCCATTAAAAATAACAATAAAATTTTTTGCTTTTCACAGTTATTAATTATACAACAATTATTAGCTTTGAATGCAGACCTCTTTTTCCATTTTGCCGGTTGGGGGACATGTACATATTAAATTAAGTACAAACATTCTAGAGTCGGAAAATATATGTTATTAATGTGATAATGTTCTTGAATCAAGAACTTTTGTACTAACGTACTGTACTAATGAAATTCGAAATTTGTACATGAAATCAGAACATGTATTTGAATTCAGTATTTTCGTACTTACCGTACTATTAACACCGTTTGTTCTTGATTCAAGTACAAGGTTGTTGGCTTTATTCTAAAAGCCGTTTTCTCATGTTCCTGTTTTGGCTCAAGTCGAAATACACCTAGATTTCGCAACTAGGCGGATTTTGTGCAATCGGTTGTCTCATGTAGATGGATTATGAATTCGGGCATTTGCGCCACGGTCACACCGGGAGGGCTGGAAAGGCACTATTAGTGAGTTGGCAGCGCCTTGCCACTCGCTGAATTTTTGCTTTATTAATTGCGCGCCAATTTAAAAAGCATGCATATCACAGAGGAGGAGATTCTTTTGGAACGACTTGATACTATTATGGGAGATTAAGCAATGGGTCTAAAGCTAAGTTCACCCAGGCAAATAATTTAGACAAATTGTTATGAAGACAAATCTTCGCTTTGTTGAAACTATAGCTTTTGTCTTAAATCCTGTAAAATCTTTAATCATCTCTATTTTAAAAAAAATTTGGCTAAATTTAGCCTGTGTGAACTTAAGCTTAAGCTGAACTGAATTTAAAGCGGTCTGACTCTTTTTATGCTCAGCATATGACCTTTTTTTTTTTATTTTACATCAATAAGACTTAACTGTTTTTGCTGACCGTTTGTTTCTTAATTTAAAATTTTTAGTGTGACCTTGTGCTTTACACAACAATTATTTTGTACGTTGACAACATAAGACGAAAAGATGAACAACAAAGCATTAAGGTGAGAGAGAACATAGTACAAAAGATCCACTTGATGGAAGAAGACGTCACACCTAAGCTTTCGATGTAATGTGATATTTTTACTCAGCCCATCTGTGTTAAAAACATTTACCACCAACACATTATGGCGTGTTTGTGCCCCAAAGCAATAGCCTCCTTTGTTTTGTGCGTGTAATAAAATTGTGGGACGATATCTATAGACTAATGGCCGACACTCTGTCTAAAGCAGTTCTATAAAATTAGCAATTTTCATATACAACCTTTCTGGTTCTTTGGTTAAAATTTTATATAGCTCTATAGCGGGGGAAAATTTTTTGGTTCCGATACCCATCCGAAATCAATCTTTTCATTTTCATTTCGGTTTATCGGCATTACATAAACGTTATTTTAAATACTGAAAAAAACTAAATTCTGAGATAAATCTAAATCATTTTATTTCTGCTTAATAAAACGAATCAATTTTCAAACAAAATGAATGGTTTCACATTTAAAGAAAATTATATAGCCTTCATATTTCGTATTTTTTTTTACGTAGTTAACACGTAAGATCTAATGATTACATTATATGCTCATAAATATTATATTTTTGTATTATTAGTATACGAATTAACTCGAATACCTATATAGCATTCTTGTGATTTGCTCGCAGTGACATAATTGCATTAAATGTGGTTGAGTCCATGCAACCTTTTAGCGGATTCATTACCTGCGTAGCTGGAACAGAAAGAACGACTTTTGAAATCGCACACAATTCTGGGAACTTTGTAGAGGATTATTACCAAGAATCCTTTCCTGCAAAATCACATATGCCTCAACTTCGTCGGAGCATTCAAATGAACCAGAATTTGAACTTTAGTTCATTAAGCAGTGATTGATCAGCACACGACAAAATTTGTGCAAAAATATTATGTAAAAGATCGATACAAGTATTTTTTTGCTCAGTACTTAGCGTTACGTTCGACCTAGGGTCCAAAAATATTGCACATAGAAAAGCATTGTTTTCAAAAAGGGATTTCTTTCGCTTCCGCTGATTCTAATATGCGTACAATTTCGCGAACTGAGTCCCACACTTTCCGGTTCAAGAAAGTCCTTATCAGCAGCAACAAAATTGGAGCAAAATTAAGATGTCTTCCGCCAGCAAATATTTTGGTATCTGTGGTTGAGCTCCAACTGCTTAACGTTATTTTCGTTCAAGTCCGTTTCCGACTGCCAGAACAATTTTGAACTATTTTATGACTATTGTCTTCTTAAAAAGAATGTATTGTATATAATTTTATTTATTTTAAGAATATTTTGACTTATTTTAAAGTAAATCGGACTTGACTTAAGCTACAAATGATCAAAAAGATTTTAAGTAGTTCAAAATGTACCTAAATATCCCAAAACAGTTTTAAATAAAGTTTTGCGTACATGAAATCAGAATTTTGTACTTGAAATAAGAACATGTATTTGAATCTATATTTTCGTAAGGTTGTTGGCTTTTTTTCTAAGTCACATCAATAACTATTGATTTTCCCAAAGCGGAGTCCTCATAAAATGTGTCAATCTACTTTTTGGATTCAGCACTATTTATTTCCATAAAAAAAAAAATTTCTTAATCAACTTACGAAATTTCTTTTATTCATATGTAAGCCAATTTTGCCACAATTCACTTCCTTACCTTAAATGAACAATTATAAAATTCTTTAAAGCAAGTTCCACTTGTGTTCGAGATATGCTTACCAAAATGATTAGAATTGTCTCTCCTTGCAGGGAGGTGAATCTTATTGCAAGACTCACTTGCCGGGGAGTCATTACCTCAGGGGCTATATCTGGCGAAATACTTCGTGGGGTAACAGTTCCTAGTCCGATGGATATTTGCAATTTTGGTGACTACGCATTTGTGGCATTATATTTGCACTCCTAACATACTTGTGTAAAATATTTCTTTCAGTGTTCTTGAAGATTAAATTTCCATTTAAATTCCATGACGCACATTTCATTTGGTACGAAGTAGTCCAAAGCCCGTTTGAATTCTTGTTTAGGTCCTCTCAGGCGATGGGCACACATAATATGTTGTGCTGGGTAAATAACATGCGCAATTTACGACGTTTGGCTAGTACATTGAACTGATCCAATCCGAGCAGCAGGAATAAATGAAGGATTCAATTAAAATTTCACATTAATCAGCTCATTGGCGGCGCCTTGGGTGTTAAAAATATCACAAATTAAACCAATTGTGGCCCAGAGCAATTGATCCCCACTCCAAATGCTGATCGATGTGAAATAAATGCGTGACGTTCTCAAGTGTCACACCAGTCATGGTGGCCGCAACCTTTCTTTGAATTTATTCATTATTGGATTTCAATATTTTGCCAACTAATTGTCTGTAATTGATGCTTGGGGGCAGATTTGCCTGTTGATTGATCACAAAATTGGGATACTTGAGTTTGGGAAAGAAATCAAATTTAACTAATGCTTGGAAATGTCAATGCTCCTCCATTAAAGTGTTAGAATTTAAAAAAGTATCAAAATAGGAAGGGAGAGATTATATTGCAATTTGAAAGTAAAGGTGATGATGAAGCGTTTCATATATAATATTTTTTGAAATTTTGCAAGGCATTTTTAATAATTCTGCTAGGCGGGGTGGAGACAGTTTCTTCTTGTAATTCGCATGTCCGTAGAGGCCTTGAGAATTTGGATACAATAAACATAATGGGGCAATAAATTAACTGCACTAACGTAAGCAAAATAATTTCATATAGCACACTTTCAGGGTTAAGGAAAATATATAAAAGTGTAGCATACTTTTAAGAGTCAACAAATGCTTTAAATAAATCAATTGTGTGATTGTAGGCAAAATTGGTTTTTATTTCGAATTGTTTGACATAAATAAATATAAATCGGTTTTCCTTTTTCTGTTATAAACTTTCTCTTAATTGTTGCCAAATGTTTTGCAGCATAAAAAAGTTATTTGGAAGCAGCGTTTAAAATTAAATTTTAAATTGTTATCATTAAACTACAACTAAAACTACAAACTACTATGTTGCGTTCTTAATAAATTTGTGCTCATTGAATCAGGAATTTCTCTATAGGAACCTGTGCAAAGAAATCATTAATATGTGATACTAAAATAGGTGCCCATTGTTCACGAGTGGCCGGTATGCCCACTCGAGTGATCTCTGGAAGATTTTCATTCACTAGGTTGAGGATCATGGCATCTGCAGAACGTTGAAAAAGACATAAGTTTAAATATTGTTTTATAAATATTTCCAACAAACTTACTTAGATTGCGATCTGAGAAAATGCCATTGGCCAGGACCTGAGCATTTCCAATATTAACATTGGCATTCAAGCGATGTAAGCTGAGTTGCTGCTGGCCGCTGGGCAGTTGTACGATATGTCCATCCGTCAATATGGTGGCCTTAATATTATCTAGTAGGCAAATATAAAGAACATTTTAATCAAATTGATCAATTTATTTATCAAACCCACCTATGGTTATATTAAATGGTCCCTTGGGCACCAGACGCAGACCTCCAAATTTCACATCCGCCTTGAAATGTCCGCCCGCCTTCAGCTGTGGCAGTTCTACACCCAATTTGATCACAAATCCGCTATCCGTAAAATTGGCATTTACCGTGTTTACTTTAAGATCACTTATGCCATAGATCTCCATGTTCTTGATCAGCAAGCCACCTTGAATCCCGTCATTGGCATAGCGGAAGATGCCTCTCTTGTAGAAATAAGGATCAATCGAGCCCATGTTGTATTCCGGCACACCCTGGTACTTCAGTTTTGGTGCAAATGTTTGAATCAATCCACGTATGCATTCATTAAGCTCTGGCGAGCTAAGGCTACAGGGCAGCACCTCAGCCGGACTGTCTGACAGCTGCGTTAATGGTGTAACTGTGGCGAAAGTAAGTCGAGAGATTAGTTCACATGTTGGTTAAGTCATTAAGTTCATTGAGGCATGCCTCATTGCTTTATAACGCCTTGACTTGACACCGCTTGTTTGGAGGGGAAACCAAGCGAGGCAAAGTTCACATGCCTACAGTTTGACAGCCACTGCTCAGTTATAGTTTTCTGCTTGACATTCAAATTGGGTTTGTGTCAGGGTGACAAGTGACAATGACGCGCCGTTGGCAAGGTTTTACTTGTAAAATGAAAATGAAATAAAAAACTCGACCAAGTTATTGTGTATTTTTTTTTAATTTAAAATATTAAAAATCGTTTTCTAGTTAAGTCTTTTTTATGAATTTTTAAAAAAAAGCTAGATTTTCAGTGCAATTTTTTTATAAAACAATAAAAAAAAAAAAACACCACGAAAAAAATTGTGTAAAATGTATTTTATTGCTGGTCACTAAAGATTTATCTATTAAAAATACAACGCCACATAATTCATTCAAATCCGTTCACGGATATAGAAGTTATTGTCATTTAAGTAAAAATGGGAAGGTTTCAAGTTCGTGCAAATTGACTTAGTTGGATTGTTTTCTGTTTAAGGGCTCCTATAACCTGCCAAATTTATTTTGTATCTGGTTAATTTTTTTTGTGATTGACTTAGGTTGAAAAATGAGTGCAAGAGAAAAATAAATCAAATGCTTGACTCTTCGACTCCGCTTTCGGGCAGCTAAACTTGATAGTTTTAGAATTTTAAAAGGTGGAACAATGTTATCAAATAAGTCCCATTGGAGGAAAACAGGGAGATCATTACTATTTCTTTTGGCTGAATATCACATATATATATATATATCAGATGGACGATGACACACAAAATATTAGTACTGACGAAACATAAAATTTATAAAAAGAACACAAACAAATTTCAAAAAGTTTATTCCTTTTTTAAAAAATTTAATATTTGAAAGATTATTGACCGATTTCTCGTCTTTCAGATAGCTGCTATTTGTCCGATAAACCTACAATTTACTCTGCTATTTGTAAGTTTATGTGTCATCTTTTTAGCAGATGAGAAATCGGTCCTTAATGTTGTTTTAATTGTTTTAAATTTTAATTCGATCCCAATCTCTCTTTTGAAGCTATAGAGAACAGTTCTAATGAAACCAAATCAGCCACACAATTAAAAAGCTCATTCTTTTGCAAAGTAGGGACACATTTGAAGCTATTCCTTTGACTTCACATCTGTTATTTTTGGCCAATGGCAGAAACCACTGTGCATGGATCCACTCATAAAAAACTAGAACGAATAATTTGAGAACGAACGCGCTTGAAAAAAAAATGTAGTCGCTCTTGAATTTTCAAGAATTTCGCTCTTGGAATCGAGATAAATTCATTCTTAATGAGGTTCTATAGGCAAGGGGAGTGAGGGAATGCAAACTTTGAGAGAATAACGTTGGGCGCGCTTTCTCAGAGAGAGAGACAGCGCATGCGCAGTTTGTTGTTGTTATATGAAAGTGGCCAGCTGTTTATTCTGTTAATGTTGAACATTAAGATTAAGATTAACCCGTTAATAAAGATATAACAATGTTTAAAACACCACATTTAAAAATGAAAAAAAAAAACATTAAAAAAGAAAAAAAAATTAAATAAAAACAAAATTTAAATGCTTCTACGGGGACTTGAACCACGACCTCCACGTTTTCTAGGCAAATAAGACGAACAAGAATCAACTGCGTTGATTCATAAATATTGTTTCGCTGAAACTAGAAGCTTATGGAGAAAAGTCGAGTCGGTTAAGCCGCCCGTCCAACTGTGTATGTTGCAGTCTTTGAGGTTACCGAGTTCAAGTCCCAGTAAAGTAAGTAAAAAAATATTCTTATCTGTTATGTTACTAACTCAAATCAATCACATCTTAGAAAAAAGTGGGTGGGGGTGGCCATCAGCCAGTGGCGAGCAGCAGCAGCAGCGCGGAACATACTACACCACGTCGGTCGGACGGACGGGGGAGTATTCCCGGGTCGTATCTCTCTCACACCCAACCCCCTAGCACCTTAATTATTATTTTAGTCTTTTATTTTAAGAATTATTCGTATTTGGATCAAGTACTGAAACTTTTAGATCAAGAATGTCGGGATAAAAAATTCACACTTGGATCAAGAATTTTGCTCTTGGATCAAGAATAATTGCTGTTACCGTACTTTTGAGAACGAATGCTCTTGATTCAACAGTGAAATCCTCTATTTTTTTCTCTGAGTGTCGGAAAATAGGTCTTCGTGAAAAAAAACTTTTTGATGCCCCCCTGACTCGGTCATTATTAAACTTTTCCAAATTTGGTTAAAATGGGATGAACATATCATATTGCTGCCATAGAACCAATCGGTCAGAAAATAGGACTTAGTGAGAAAAACTTTTTTAAATTTTATCGTTCTCAAACTCGGTAATTGGTAAACTGATATACTTTCCTAAGATGGTAAGAAAATGGGTTTAAGTATGAAAAAAAAATTTTAATATTAATGTTAGCATTCTCAAATTCTGATATTTCAAAACCAACATTTGCAAGGTTATTAACACTTCGGCACAGACCAACTTAGCTTGGCCTTCTCGTTTCGTAGCCTGTACAAATAGTATAAAGTAAATTAAGAGTAAGTCACTGAACCGAAACAGCTTTTCAACAATTGTGTGAACCACTAACCCGAACCTGTTCATATTTCTGATCGGTTCATTCTTTTGGGTATCGGTATAAGGAAGCTCTCCTTCAATCAGTAATAAAAAACTTTTGGTAGTTTATGCCACTATTTCTTCGAAAATGCGAAATTTTTTGGTGTTTCTAGAAAGATTGGAATAGAAGGATTGTAAAAATTCGTAGAATTTTGTTTTCTATGCAGGATGTAACAATTACCATAAAATTTTGTAATACAGGAATACAAGCCCATCGGGAATTATAAGTGGTTAGTTGAAGTGGTTCAGATAAGTTTTTAATGTAATCAAACCGAAACCGTGGTTCACTTTCAGTATTCGAGCATTATCGGTGGTTTCCTGGAAATCTCTAGAGATTTTGGCGTCTGTTGGTTTGCAAAACACTCGAAAAATCCGTCGGTGTCACAGAAGTTCAAGAGAATTCATTAATTTATTATTGGAAAATCAAGTTGGTCCATCTTTAAAACAGGGTTGCCTCTCTCGATAAAAAAAATCTGCCCCACCGCTTCGGTTTCGTTTTTGTGTTCTCAATTCTCTTTTTACTTTTCGCAATCCACTGGACCAAGCGAGAATGGCACTTGATGCACAAGAGAGAAACCAGAATTCCCAGCGAAATGATCGAAATGGAACAGTCGGAAATGAGAGAGGCTGACTCTTAGGTTTCACTCTTCGTTTTCGTTTGCACAGCCAAAATCTGGACACATTAAACATAAAAACTTTTTATAAATCAATTAAAGACTAGAGTGCAAATCAAATTTCACTAACAATTTCTAAATTGATCGGAGAATTAAGAAAAATTTACTTTATGTACATCTAGCAACTGGTCATTCCACCGACCAACAAGCATTTCTTTTCAAAACTAAAAACTGTTTCGTTTTGGTGTTCCGAGAACATAAATCAATTCCACTTTCGAAAAGTTGCGTGGAAGTGAAATTGAAAACATGCCAGATAAAGTTTTTTGTTTGTGTTATGTGTTTTATGATTATAATTAAAATTTAATTTTTATAAATATGAAATATAACTTGGCAACCCTTAGCCCTTGTTGGGACTAGGGTTGTCGAAATATCGATATCGAATAACTTTTGACGATATTTTTATGAATACTTTTATTTGGTTTTTGGACAAAACGAAAGGTTTCCTAAAGTCATTCTCTTGGATATTAGTAATATCAGTAATACTAGTAATATCCAAGAGAATGCCTTCAGAAAACCTTCCTTTTTGTGGCCGAAACTAACAAAAATACACACCAAAAATATATTCAGCAAGTATTCGATATCGATATTTCGACAACCCTAGTTGGGACCCCAGTTGGTACACAGAGGGCGCCACCATATCTAGAGGGCGCCATTTAAGGTTTTAAGAGCAATCTTGTTTGGCAACATTAGGTTGGTTTTGCGAACTATTATTGAAACACAAATTTTAAAATTAAATATTCAACTTAACCAATAACTTTAATATTAAATATTCAACTATTCAAAAAAAATATGGTGTATATGTTTACATTTCCCAAATAAATATAGCTTATAAATATTATTTGTAGAACTCCTAACAAAACACGAGAGATTTGAAACCAACCGAAAATGATTTCTGGGTCATCGAAAATTGGATTTGGGCTGGAATTTAGCGATTATTTGAATAATTTAAGTCACCAAATTAAGATGTTGAGAAAATAGCTGTAACCGGCATATTACTGTCCTTTAAAAGATAGTTAGAAAAGCTCTACAACGCTAAAACTAGCCAAGTCTTATTATATAGTTGAGTTTTCTAATGCAATTTCCCTAATTTACAGTGTCGATTCGGTTGGGTTAAGCATTTTTAAACTGATGCACGAATATGCGGTTCGGTGTGGTTTGGTTCAGATCCGGTTTGAATTCCCGTTTTGAAATTAAAAAATTGCATATTTAATATTTCTGGAATGGAAGCAGGATAGCTTACTTTGAATTCAAACAAACAAAACACCTAAAAGTAATTTAAAAAAATTTTGTTTTAGGGAAAAGTCTGTGAGTCACGAACGTGGCCAAAGCCCTACAGCACCGAAAACAACAACAAATATTTGTAAACAAATATAAGTGATAATTGTAACTAGATTTCAGCGGTTTGATTCATTTAAGTATCACCCCACAGCGCAATTGAAATACAACAATATTATTTGATATCTAAACGGTTCAATCTCCCTAATACAAACGTCAGTTTTTGATTCTAAGTGCCCTTCAGAATAATCAAAAACAAAAAGCGAAAACATAAATATTTCCAGACACGCCATCGAGTGTGTCTTCTAATGACATTCAAGTTTGCAATTAGTTTTAATACTTCTTAGTTTAATAGCTAAAAATTACCCAAATGTCAACGGAATTTAACTAAAATGGCTAATTAAGCTAACATTTTTTTCTTTTTGGCATATTTCCTTGACGATTTAAATACCCGAGTACTTCTGCTAAATACATTTTGTTTTGGCTTTCGTGGAATATTAAGCTTCAGTGCCTTTAGTTCCGACGACAAGTTCAATGTCAAAGGTGAAGCGAAAAGAGAAACAAGATAAAAACAAACCACAACCAAAAATTATGCCGTCAACACATTTGGCATAAATGTCAAATTTTAAAGGTGCTGAACAGTTTGTTGCGTAGTTTGTTGTAAATGTCAATAAATTTTTGCTCGCCTTTTTACTCTTTGCGCAATTAGAGACAAGTCACAATTGCAGCAGCTTTAACTTGGCTGAAAGCCCAGCAGCGACGCATGCGCATTGATGTAGGTCAGTTTGGGAAGCTTTTCGCAGCAGCCGGTTTTGGAATTTATGCCTCGAACTCTTTTCGCAAGAGCACACACACTCCACACACACACACACACATGCTGACAACTGAGTGGTTGATTAAATTAAAGCAATTGGCAATATTTTAATGTTGATTCTGCATTTATTACCGGGCTGTTTGCTTGCTTAACACCACATAACCAGAGAATTTTTGTTTGCACAGTTTGACAGTCATTGCGCACACAAACATACCAACGCCTTAATTCACTTTCAATGCTGACATTTTATAACTTTTACCACACTCAAAAATCGACTATGTATGTCAAGTTCAAGTGGCAGAGACGGTTACTTTTTTTTCTCTCTTTTTAAGTGTTAAGAGTTGAACAAATAAAAAATATTGTTGCTTTTTTAGTGCAAATAGACTTGCTAATTTCTATTGCAATTTCATTATCCACAGTTACGCCAGAAGTTTCGGTTTTCCAAAATCTCATTAAAAGTAAACGTTTTATGAACCAGACTTGAAGGTTGCCAGCGTATTAAATTCGTGTAATATGGTTTCTTTTTGTTTGTTTAAGATTTTGCCATGAGTCAGCGTAATGGTTTTTATAGGCAACGCACGAGGCTTAAGGTGATCTGAATTAAAATGAGTTGGCGAAGTGTTTTTCCTTAATTTGTTTTTAAATATTTAGGAAAGTGGAAGCATGAAAAGTGTCCAGATCAAAGATGAAACGAGTGAACTGTTAAGCTTTTTTGTGGGGTAGCGAATTAAATTAAACAATGACGTCAATGATCTCAAAAATATTAAGTAAACAAGTTTTATGGTGTCAAAATATACAAAGTTAAAAGGGAATACACGTATTCTGCTTAATGGGCTGGCTGTTATTAGACACTTTTTTTTCAATATCGACTATTTAAAACGTTAAATTTTTTAATTATGGTTAAGAATTCAATAATGATTCGGACAGAACTAAAGCTGTATTTACACTTGTCTGATATTTCAATCAGAGAAGCTCAAAAAAAGTTCTGAAAATATGAAAATGTCTGAGTTTCTCTATGAACTGAGGTATTTTTTTAGCTATATCATATGAGAGCTCAGACAAGTGTAAGGGCAGCTTGACGAACATTATGAGCACAAATGGAAAACATTAAGTTGCAATTAAAAGGTGCCACCAGGGACAACTTATGCAGTTAAGAATATTCAATGAATGTCAAACTGCATTTAATACAATTGAGTTATCAGATTACTTTAAGCAAACATTTAGATACTTATTCAATACACTACACTAGTTTGCAGCCAAAACGACCCATTTCTACGATTCTTAAATAGAACAAATAAAAATATTTTTTTTTTTTTTTTTAATATTTTTCCTAGGCGTTTAAAAATAAAATTGAAATGAATTTTCAAGCAAAAAATTTATTATTTTGAAATATTCTTGGTCGTTGAATTCAAACTACTGAACCGATTTAAAAACAATGCTCTACGCGATTACTGGCAGCTTAATTACCTTCCGATTTATATCTTACTTAACTCTATCTGACAATTATGAAGTGAGATATGACTTAAAATAAAAGAGCAGCTACAAAAAAATAAAAAAAAAAAATTAAATTTCAAAAACGGAGCCATAAAAAATCGATTTTTGAGATCACCATTCCAAAATTTAAAAAAAATATTTTGAAAAAAATTTCAGTTGAAATGGGCCAACATTATTCTTCACATTTTTTAAAATTTAATTTTTCTCTGACTGTGCAAATCAATTTGGGTTTTGGCATCAACATTTTATCAAGTAATCTGTTAAGAAATTAAATTTTCAATGAGCCAACTGAGAGCACATTACCAGCTTAACCATAATCCATTTATTTCGTATGGATATGTCTAATGAACAAAACTCGAGGTCTAACGATGGTCCCTAGAGATTTAGCTAAAGAAATGCGGTAACAAATTATATATTTCTTCTTGTCTTTTAATGCCATTTGAATAATTTTTGCTTACAGATTAGAAACTATCACTTTTCCCACGACATCTTAAAGAGTCAAACCAAAGACCAATATAATCTCTAAGATGCCGTACAAAAACGAGGCTGGCTCTAGAGCGCTCTCTCTCTCTGGCTTCAAGAGAGCGAAAAGCCAGATGAAAAGCCAGGGGCAAAAAATCGTGTGCAAAAAAATCGTATGGCGTTACTCATCTTCATATTCTAATGTCTTTGGTCAAACCTTGTTTTTTCGCTTAAAAAATTTTTTGTAATTATTCTTCATATAGCAACGATTCCTGTCACTGGAGAAATGCGTAGGCTTTTCTCTTAAAAGATTTGGGTCTTTGCACCTGCACAAATTCCCACCTTGTTAATTCCAATGCCCTGCATTTTGACATATTATCGTCTCTAATATCGTTGCAAATAAGTATCCACTAGTTTATATTTTATGTTTATATATCATTTATTAACCAAATAATTGATCGCAACAATATTTCGAAATACTCAATTTAAATATGTAAAAAAGTTTTGAGTTGGGTCAAATATCTTTTATATAGTTCTACTGTGACAGACTGTTTAATTTGTCTGTCACAAAATGTTCCGTTCTGCATAATGACACCAAATTAAATGAAATATGCTCTCAAACACACATTTTTGGCCCAAAATTTTAGATTTTTTTACTAATTTTAAATTTTTTGATTAACCTGTTTATAGAAAAGTAAAAAAAAATTTATATAAACACATACTCTATCAGTTATAAAAAATCATGTCAGTTGGTGACGCGTAGCGGGAGATACTCATGCTCATACTCATTTCTACAAATGTATAGTATAGATAAAGGCTGATTTTTATAGGGGAGAATGGGGGGTTCTGAGCCGCTTTTGATTTTTGATAGAAATATTTTTTTTAATAACAATTTCTTTTGGTTATGTGACGTCACCGAAAAAAAGTGAGTTATGGGGGTTGTGAGCCACTTTGAAAAAAGTCGGTGTTTGACTTTCAAAGAGAATATTCCAATTTGACGCACAATAAAAGAGGGGAAACTCTCCAAAGAAGTAAAAAAAAACATTACAAAAAGGCAACAACAAAAAAAGCATAAAAGAAAAACAAGCCTGATATAACAAGTTTCAGCTCTATAGCATAAAGAAATAGTTTCTCAAATTCACAATTTTGAACAGAATTTTTTTTTTCATTTTTACGTACATTTAAAAAAGAATAATGACTTAAAAACACGATATTTTGAACTTTTAGATGGGTGGCTCCCACAAATTTTCGAAATGTCAAAATACTCACTTTTTACAATATGAAATAAAAAAAAATAAATTTATATTTATTAATAGTTAAGGTTTTTTTTTTTTTTTTTTTTTACCTAAAATACAAAATTTACAGCACGCGTTGTGGAGATACATGCTCAGACTGATTTCAAACAAAACTGTGATAAACCCCCACTCTCCTACTATATGGTTTTTTGCTTGATTCGCTTGATTCGAAACATGTGGTAACCCTAAAAATGCTCAGTAAGGTTTGCCATTTAACCATAAATAGACTCTCTGTTGTCTTCCTCGACATTCGACAAGCATTTGATCGCGTGTGGCATGACGGCCTGTTTTTATTTAAGCTCAAGCCCCTCCTCCCAACTGAACAATTCGCTTTGCTACGCTCCTTTCTCGAAGGTCGGTGCTTCATGGTCCGGAGCAGGTGTACCTTAAGGAAGTACACCCTGTACACAGCTGACTTGCCGGTCCCAGATGCACAAAACACATTGGTAGCCACTTATGCTGATTATACCGGCTTCCTTGCTTCCAGCCCCATCGCCAGTAGAGCGTCAGCCACAGTGCAATCCTTCTTGGACGGCTTCAGTGCTTGGTCTTCCCGCTGGAATATTGCTGTCAACCTGGATAAAAGCCAGCACTGCACCTTTACAAAAAAGAGAGGTAACACACCGAGGCTTAAGCTGAACGACTCAGTCATACCACACTCTTCCTCAGTCAGGTACCTGGGCATAACACTGGACAGGAGACTACATTAAACAAGCTGTGGCTGTCACTTATGCGAAGGCTAACAAATTGGACTTGCTTCCTTAGGCCGAGATCTGGGCTTTCATTACGCGCAAAGATTTTAATACTCAAGTCAATAATCATACCGACCTGGACCTGGGGTATCTGCCTCTGGGGTACTGCCTGTGACACCTCCATTAAAAAGGTCGAGACTATGCAGAAAAAATCTTGCGCAGAATGCTCGGTGCAACCCGGTATGTGCGCAACTCCACCATCTACAAAGACCTCGGCATTCTTCCAGTCTGCTCCCAGATCAACCGCCACACCAGCAGATACAATGATCGCTTAGTGGGCCACACAAACCGCCTTGCCAATGATCTGGCAACAAAGAGGATACGAAGACGACTCAAAAGACGACACCCCTCCGACCTTTGGATTCACGGAAGGCGATCAACAGGCCATCTCCTTGGTTCACCCTAACTGGCTCTCATTTTACCAGTAATGCTACTTTTCCAGCCAACTGGCAACCTGTTTTTATTCCTGTTCCTGTAACCTTATAAAAATTTGTAAGCGGATTGAGTTCCGTGCATTCTTTTTGTCCTTATATGAACAAAAAAAAAATTGACTAACAAACGAACAGCGCTTGCAAATCATTGAATTTTATTATTAGATTTCGTGCTTGTGAGAAATGTGGAAAATTGTCTTCAGCGATGGTCTTCAGCACGCAAAAGATAGATAGCATTCATCTCACGTTTTCAAGTGAACGAAGGAGTGAGGCTAAAAGTTGGTTATACCTATTAACGACTGACCGCAAATTTTTCCTAATTCCAAACATATCAAAAAAGAAAATAGTTTAAGTTTGTTTATTGTGTGGTAGCTAAAATAGTTATTTTTTTCAAACCGGGTGAAATGTTGAAAATTCTAATCTAATGTATGAATGTTGATATTGTTTTTGTACCGTAATTTGAAAAATCCTTCTCAAGACAATTTTAAGCTCCCTGAACCCCAAAGGTCAACTAATTTATCATTTAGCTCACCGCTTCGAGCAGCGCGCCGTTAATCGGATTAAGTAAAATTCAATACTTTTTGATAATAAACTTTAAGTTCAATGCTTCTAAAAACCAGTCCATGAACCAATCCTAAAGCTCTGGACATGTTCCATACATTCGAGGAGCCTTGAAGTAATTTACACAATCTTGGATTTATTTTTGTTTTTTTCTGCTCCCGAAATCCCACTTAGTTGCATTTGAATGCCACATATAACAACATTTTCAATTACAATTTCCAATTGCGATTTGCAAACAAAAGACTTAGGCAACAAACTTGTTTTAGTTTTTTTTTTGTCAACATTTTTCATTTTGGTTTTTTTGAATATCAAGTTCTTGTTTCGAGTTGCATAAGCAATGAAAATCGTTTACCTGCGTCAAACTGCAAGCCGCCAAAATCAATTGGCGCACCAGGCGAAATAACAACCAGATCACCATCACCATTCACAAGGCTGAGGGGTGGCGGATTTGAGACCGCCACATACCCCGACGACTGCTGCTGCTGCTGCTGCTGCGGCGACTCAGGATCGCTACTGAACACGCTGGCCGCTGAGGCACTTCCGAGTGCCAGCAACAAAATGTAAAGCAACTGCATTTTTTGTGAATTTTTTTTTTACAATTTTTGAGTACTTTTTTTTTGCACAATTGGGCAAAAGTAAACTTGTTTTAATTGATTACTTTTCTCGTGCTGCTTGATTTAACACACGATTACAAACAGACAGTAATTTGGTTTTTTTTTTGTATTTTCTTTTTTTTTGCGAAATTTTCAAAACCGGCTTATTTCTACACGAATTGTTTCTCGGTTAACTGCAATTGTTGCTTAAACTGCACACAGACAGTTGCCAAACTTCTGCGAAATAAATCTGCAAACAAAAATTATTTTGTTGACGCGTTGCTTGCAAATCTTGAAATGAGCAGCGCTGCATACAGTTCACGTTTATTTATAGTTTTCAAGCTGCCTGTTTTTTGTACAAAAGTTTTCCAAAAACTAAACAAAAAAAAAAAAGAAAAAATTCAGCCGAAGATTCGAAGAGTGCGGCATAGGCCGAGCAAGCTAAAAAGCTTTTGTCGCTGGAGCTTTTATTTTGTAGTAGTTGATTGACAGAGAGAATTTGTGTACAGTTTTAGCAGCACTGTCAAAGGTATAATACATGTCCATTATGTGTGGACAGACTAATTTGTCTGTCTGACTTAATTTAGTCATTTCAATTGTGTTCGTAGTAGAAGTAGGAGGGGGGCATTTTTATAAAAACTTGACTATATATTTTAAAAGTTTTAGCTGGCTTTATGTACATTAATCTCTCAATAATTTAATTATTCTTATCAATTTATTTATTTACAGTCTTTGTTTTAAAGGAACACAAGATACTAACGTCTTTACACATTTACCTTTACACTTGTTAAATAAAATACTCTCTCTCCTCTCTTTTTTTTTTTACCACCCACCCGTTCGAACCAAAACCTTGGGTTCAGGGGAGTTCCAAGAACCTTTTGGTCCGCGAACCGAATCTAAAATTTTACAACGGTTTCGAACCCCGGACCGAACCTTCCGCAAAATTTGAGAGGTTTGCACCTTGCTAAATAGACAGTTGTCAAAATTCTCTAAAGAGAAACTCTTATCAAATTGAACATGTTGTATTTGATCAAATAAGACTAAATATTTAAATATTTTAAGATATTTGATTTGCTATTATACTATCGTCGAAATTGCTTCGACCAACAAAAATATTTATTTATCCTTTTTTAAAGTTAACTCATAGTTGTACCACAGCAGCAGTATAAATACCACAAACAATACAAATACCACAGTGTAAAGTAAATACAACGTACTAATTCTGAAAAACATCGAATTATTAATTAATAATTTTATAAAAATTTTACTTACTCCGGGGTGACTTGAACTCAGGTCCATGGAGTGCAGCACGAATTGAACGACATCTTAACTGGCTCGGCTGCGCTCGCGCATGTGGCAAGCGTTATAAATCTTACTTGTATTGAATCTGCCTACCAATAAATTCTTGCAGATCGCATAGATGAGGATGAGACCATTTCTAATTCCCAAGTTCGAATTCGGCCATATTTAATTAAAAATAGGACAAATAAAGTTTGCTCAGTAATTGTACTATGTTTACGGTAACTTTTACTAACGACCCAGTAAACCAAGAAACAACAACAAAATATATTTACCACTGTTACGTGCGTGGTACTATTTCTATGGTAGAATGTTACTGCAAGCCGCAGATTCAAAAACAACAACAAAAAACTAACACAGCAATTACGCTAGATTTACTATTCGTAGGGGTAATTTTACCAAAAATATAGTAATCAAAACAAAAACAAATTACATGTAACAATATTTCACAGTAAAATTTACTGTAAGAATTGGTAGATTCAACCAACGAAAATTTTTTCTGTATAGCTTCGCTAGCTCTTAGATCAGAATGATCAAACTTATTTGTTGGAAAGGCTCGTTCAACTGATACCTGAGTTGCTGGAACATCAAGTATAGTTAAGGCAATTTGTTTCAAGTATTCGTTTTTTTGACCTTTCCAAAATTTTAAAACATTTGTCGATGTATTTTCTCTTGGACAGTTGTCAAAGGAATCTCTAACATCATTTACAGATTTTATATTTGATATTTGTTCATTGCTTTCTATGGCTTTCATAAACTTCTCTTCTTTGCAATCAAAAGTTGATTTATTTAAAATTGAATTTTGAAAACTCTCATTAAGAATTTATTTTTGGAGCTTCAGCAGAAGTTAACAAAGTTCAATATTGGCACTGAGCTTATAATAAAAGAACGTTTATCGAAAGTTTATAGTAATAAACAAAATATTTCAGAACAATTGCTCGAAAAGAAAAGCCAGCGGAATTAAAATCACTTAGTAGTAATTGTGAATCCTGCAGTTTTCAATTCAAAAGATTTTAGGTGGAGCTTCTTGAAAGAACTCTGAATACATAAATCTTTAATTGTTAGTAAACGTTAGCACATTTTGTAGGTTAAGTTCCATTGCGTCTCACAATCGAGCAATAGTTTTTTTTTTTGTAATTTTTCTATAAGCAAAAGATTTCATATAGTGTGAGTACGGAGAAGTATGGGAACTCTATAGTATACTAATGTCAAACTTTCCCTAAAAAAATTCGTTACTTACTAAATTTAAAGTTTGTGCAGCACAACAAACAAGAAATCTATTGAGGTAACTTGGTCATATTCCAAATCAAGAAATACCTTTATCAACATTACAGTCTTTATAGTTGCATTCCTGTTCTGCTCTTCAGTTGTCATTCAAAAGTTCTCCTGCTCGATCCATATTCATGCATCATTATCGACATTGATAGTATAAATCTGACCTAGAGAAATGTCGCAGGATTGGAAAGCTTATTGAATGAGAGCAGTCAGATTACAAGCAATTTCTATATTTCCCTGTAAGTGTCGTTGGAAGAACTACATAATATGTTGAACCGAACCTAATTTTTTTAAAAGGCGGTCCGGTTCGGGTTCGGGTTCGAGGAGTCAAAAATATTAGGGGTTCGGTTCATGGTGTCGGTTCATGGTACGGTTCATAGGGGTTCGGTTCAGGACCGGTTTGCAGCCTTGCTATTTAGAGATATATGACTTACTCTTTCAGATATTTCCTTTCATTCCTTCTTCCGTTATTCCTTTTCTTTTCCTTCTTACTTTATACATTTCCATGCACTCTCGATAACTTCCCTCTAAAACAAGTGCCCATGTTAAACCATTAAAGTACTCAAGAATATAAAATACCACTGACTTTGAAAATAATTCAACTAAGCTCAATGCTTGTCAAATTGTTTTCACATCACTAGAAATTCCAGCATACTTACACGATTTACTTACATATGTTATTCAATTGGTTGCACCCACAAATCTATCATTGCATCTGTCAAACAGGAAACCATCAATTAAATCTGACACATTTCTCATTCCAGTCTGCAGTTTGACAGCCACTGCTGTCTTAAGGCCTAACCCAGGGTGCATTGACTTTTCAACTTATTTAAGTTGCTTATTTAAAAAGTAGGTCATAAACATATATAAATCTTCTACATATTGAGTGCTCAGCTCAGAAGCCACATAAAATAATTCATGCACTTGTCAAGTTTTAAGGCGTACATTTTTTTCTTTTGAAGTTTCAAGGCTGTATGCAGACGTGACGGTTATCTGGCAAAAAAAAAAGAACACAAACACAACAGACAAACTACGTACTTCCTCTTGAATATACGCAATTAAATTCCTTTTGGCAAGCGTTCTTCAATTTGTGGAGTTGCTTCAATAAAATGTTTTTGTTTTTTTTTTTAATTGTTAGAAATTATGTGTTTAAAATGCTCGGCCAGTCTTGCGGCAGACGACACTCGCGCTCACAACTTTATTTCAGTATGCCAAACACAAAGAATATATAATTATAAATACAATATAAATAAATTGATTTATGGCGTACTTAGCACCGTTCACGGTTTAAAAGTTAAACCCGGAGGAGAATTACATCACTTTATGTTAAGCCAAGTGTTTACCATAATAAAAATGTATTATTTATGTCAACCATTGTGGATTTGCTTATTCCCATAAATTGTATAAATTCAATGGAACTTCACATTTGACCTGGTGGCATATTGTTATTATGCAATAAGCATGAAGTGTGCAACCTAGAAACGGGTTGAAAAGTCTCATTATTTATTATTTCTAAGAAAATTTGTGTTATTATCCTTTTCAGTTTCAGTAATGTTACGTATGTCGATCTGAATGGTTGGTTTTGATTTGCTTGATTAACTTTAAGATCAAAAATTCAGTTTAATTTTTATCCATTTATTTTTTTAATTACAACTTTTTTCTAAATAAACCGCACTAGTTGAACCGCGCCATTACAATAAAAACTTTTGCCACGAACTTTTTTCATGATTTCAACAAAGTTTCAAGTTTTTACTGAAAGAATTTTTAGCCTCTGACTTCAAACAAGCCGGTCCAACGCGGACTTTAACATTCCGACCGACCATTCGACTGCATTCTAAAGGCGATCCCATTGTTTCTAAACATAACATCTACATATTTTCAAAATTTCTTTAATGAGGGGTTGGGTTTTTCACGTCAAATCGGTTATCAATAATCAGTTGAAAAATTAAATTTTCAACAACAAAATGTACTGTCAAAAATAAGCTCACATCGCCAGCCCATTTCATAAGGCCCAAAGAAGATTGGAGCCCTTGAGGTTATTACTTTAAGCTTAGATTCCTTCCTTTGGTTCCCATTTTGTATAACTTTGATAAACATTTTTATGTTGTTGTTGAAGTACGGCAAAAGTAAAAAGAATGGTCTAATGGTTCCGAATTGTTTTTTGAAACGGCTCATCAGGAATGTATAAAATAAAAAGGATTGAGTATTGCATTCCAAATTCGACTCTTTGTTTCCGTTCAATCGGTCCAGCACCGCTATTTTCGGACTTACTGGGGTCCCCGAGGCAGGTACAAGAATAGTGCACAGAGGGAAAAATGCATTGAAATTTTAATATTTACACTTTTGAATTTGATATTTTCACCATTAATTTAGCGTAAATATAAAGTATGTTGCACTTTTCTCTAATTTTTTTAATATGAAAAATTTTTTTTTAATATGAAAATTTTTTATTTAAATATGAAAATATTAAAAAAAATTTTTTATTATCTTTGTATATCCATTTGGTTTGTTCTGAATCAAGAGCGGGAATCAACTCGGAGCCATTAGTCTGAACACAGTTGGATTGCTGTCTCTCTCTACCGGTTGAGCTATTCCGCGCGCTGGTGGCAAAGCGTCTAGTACACTACTTGTATAGAATTGAATTTACCATCTGCCTAAAAACATAAAACCTCTTGTAATTCTCAAGTTCGAATTCCGCAGATTATTTATTTATAATGGGCAAAAAAAATTTGGTCATTAAGTGTGTTTATATTTAAATCAAAGAGCAAATTAGTTGATTTTAATACGAAAATTGCATAGTAAAATTAAATATGATTGTATTAGTTTTAACTATGCCATTTTTCCCTGAGTGTGGGTATACCGAGTAAAATTTTGAAGTCAGTAGTCAATGTTTTCTACATTTTTTTTCCGGAACCACTTAAAAAAAGTGGTTTCGAGAAAAAAAGAGTTTAAAGTCGCTATGACAATTTTGTCCAAGGTTGAACCTACCCTTAAAGCTATAGTTCCCTATTCCATCATAGTGATACGGAGTTACTTTTGATAAATGTTTCTACATAGATAGCCCAGAAGGGACTCGCCTCTGTCATTTAAAAAGTAATTTTAAAGTAATGGGTGACCTTCGTAGCCGGCGTCAGCTACCAACTTCCTCAGCTTTTATGGTGTTTAGGATGCCACTCCCAGAAAAACTTCTTTGAACCAAATTCCAACCAAACTCCAATTCTAAGGTGCCACAGAATTTTTTTTGTTTGGATTCAAACCTCCAGTGGCTCCCTCTGTCAATGGTAGCGCCATCTACTTGACAGCCAGCCAGGATTAAGGCGCCAACAAATTTTCAAATTTTGGCATTTCATTTATCGAGAATATGATATAAATTTGATTTATAATTTAAAAGTGCATCACAAAGCATATAACACAATAAAAAATTGTAGTTAAACATCAAATTAACCCATAACTAAAAATGCCAACTAAAATCATTAAAGATATTCTTCTTGAATGGAAAGCAAGTGAATTGAATCGTGAAGTTGAAATGATTGAAGGTGCGTATTTTGCTATTATTAATATTCACGTTTAATTGTTGTCGACTGTTGCAGATGTATGTCTACCAAACCAGCTTGATTTCGCAACGGAGATGTTGGATGACTTTATGGACGATGTCGCTTGCATATATTCTTGCCGTCGAGGAGGTATCTCTAACCATTAGGCGAAATAACATCCTCACCTCATTTGATGTGCGTCGTTTTAGGCAAATTTTGAGCTCGGAACCAATTCGGAATATTGCTGGAATTGATAAAGGAAGTCGAAGTTTTTGCAACAAGTGGATTCAAAAATCAAATGCCAATTAATTTACAGCTCTCCATAGTGTTGTTTCATTGTTTCATTTGGGCTGCTCTGGAGGCAGTGCATCTATTCGAAAAATGTGTACAATATTTGGAATCGCTGTGAATTGAACTTTTCATGAGTTGCCCCACTGTATTGGGTTTATCGACGGAAGCGAGATCAAGCTATGTGAAAAACTTGCTATTAACCATATAGTTTATTTTTCTTCCTAACGTATCTATTCATAAAACTGCGTTACGCAAACTACGCATAGAGATGCCGTAGTAGGAAGTCGGGTAGTTACCACAACTTAAAAGTTTATAAAAACAGCTTACTTGGTAGACACTCTCAGCGTTTTCTTAGGAGTCGATTGCGGCTGACTCTGCTTACCCTCAGTCGATATTTTTAGTTACCCCATCTCGAACCTCTTTCAAATAAAACGAGAAAGGCAAGCTAACTCGTGTACCGAAGTTTTCATACACTTGAAATAGCTTGTCTCAAGGGTTAGCGACTTCGACCAAACTTCGCAGATCAGCTTAAAAACATTACATATTACCAGACCGTGTTTGAGAGCGAATATGGACAAAACAGTTTTTCTTACTAAAATTCATTTTCCGAACGAACATTTGATGGCAGCTAAGAAGTAGTCATCGATCCGGCGTTCCGACATATTAGCAGCGTGCAGTAAAAAGAAGACTCTGTGCAAAGTTTCAGATCGATAGCTCCAAAACTGAGGGACTAATTCGTGTAGAAACAGACAGACGGACAGACGGTCGGACGGACAGACGGACAGACGGACGGACAAAGCTTAATCGACTCAGCTCGTCATGCTGATCAAGAATATATATACTTTAGTGGTCGGAGATGATTCCTTCTATGCGTTGCAAACTTCTGGGCAAAATATACAAATATGGGTCTTACTTTTGGTTGACAGCAGTGACAAACTGATTGAATTTGTATTACATTTTTAGCACAGAATTATAACAATTATTCTAGACAAAAGCGCAGACTGGACCTTTTAATGAGCTTATGACTGACACAGGGTGTTCACCAGCCCTCGTAAAAGCGCAAATCAAAGCTCATAGGAAAATTAAAAACTTTTTTAAAAGTGTAAAAGTGTTTAAGCACTCTGCCTGTAACAACACCCTAAAGAGCCGTCATCCTACTCTGTTTTTTCCTTTTTCCACTTCCCAATTACCCCAAAAAGTCTTTACTCCTTTGGGGTCGAATGTAGTGGATATAAAGCATTGGGCCGCACGGACGGACCTATTGGACATTGCAAAATGGTAGCACATTGGTTCGCAAGTTGACTGATTTGGGCACACAGAACTTGGTTCCTCGCCGACAGCACGCAATTGCAGTAAGATTATATTGTACTTGTAGTGTTAGGATGTCTAGCAAATAAACCAAACAATAGCCTAATAACTCTTAAGCCAAGTTCACACAGGCAAATAATTTGACAATTTCATTAATGAAAATTTGGCTTAAAAGCTATGATTGCAGATTTTGCAAGACTTAAAACAAAAACCATGGCTCCATTCACTGGTCAAATTATTTGCCTATGTGAAATTTTTTTTTTTTTTTTTTTTTTTTTTTTTTTTCTTTTATTTTTTTTTTTTTTTTTTATTTTATTTAGAAAGTTGGGAATTTAAAATTTTTGAATTTGACACCAGAACACCCAAAAGTAGGCAATAAAAATGTACGCAAAAACAATTCCATATGCGATTTACAATTCCTAACTGGTTTAGGTAACTCGTTCATGGAGAGGCAGTAAATTGTTTCATTCAAGTTATCGCTTCTCGGCCTTATGGCTAAGATCAAAGTGTAGTATCTGTTCTTATCAGCTTAACATCTGATAGTTTCTCCATTGGAGAACAACAAATGTTAAACTGATTTTTGGAAACAGACGGAGTGCTAGGGGCTTGCTCCACCTCTGTCGCGGGTTGGCCCGGTATTGCAGTACCACCGGGATTTCGGCCCAATTGATTAATAAATGTAACACCAATTCTCATTTCTGCATAATTTATGCTTGTCCTCTGGTCAATCATGATTTTGCGAGGTCAACGTGTGCCCAGGGGCGTCTATTCGAAAAAGTAAATGAATCAATTTACGCACCGCACATAACAATTAAATGCTGAACTGGAGTATGACGCAAAAAACCGTCATATAATATTTAAATAAACTGGTTTTTCGAGTTTTCCAGTTAATTGCCCACACGGAAAGGTTGCCTAGAATAAGTCAATTACCGTTTAATTTGCTGATAATGCAATTCCATAAATTTATTTACTATTAAAATATTATAGTATGGTAGTTAAAGCTTTTATAAAGTAGAATAACAATAATAAATCTACTCCTTGATAAATTGTTCAATTGGAACAACTTCCAAAGCTTCATTCAGCATGCGCAGCAAGAGAGGTTGCCAATACTGTCGTGTCTCTGGCAATATAATTCCGTAAATATCGCGCCAATACTGATTGACCACATTCAAGGCAATTTGATCTGAAATTAGAAAATGAAGAAATTAATTTAAAACCTGTTATTAATTAAACTCAAAGTTCATACTAATTTTCCATCTTAAAATAGGTTAGATATTATAAATACATCAACAATATTTAATTGGAGACCACCTAATTTAGTGTTAAAAAAATCATTGTCAACATTCTCAGAACGTTTCTCCGAATTTTGAAGTCATTTGAAGAATGTAATGTAAAAATTTGAATGATTTGTTAATATTAGAATAAGAGAGAAATTGCAAGATTTGTCACTGGAAATTATGTAAGGAAATAAAAAGCCAAATTTTCATCACCGTTTAAAGCCCAAAGTTTTAAGAGACTGAAACTAAGGAGAAGAAAGCATCTCCGACTACATAAGGTTTATTTATTTCTGAAGCCATGTCCGTCGGTCCCTCCGTTTGATTGTTTTTATGCTATATCCTTAATCAGTTTAAAAAATATCTTTACCAAGCTTTGCACAAAATCTTGTATTAAGCATATAGCTGCCATAGGAACGAAAGGTGAAAAAATTAGTTGCAGTAAGAACATCTTCTTAGTTTTCGATGAAAACTTCCCCAAACTTCGTATTTAAAATGTTTTGTAATTCCTTTAATATTAGACAATTTTTGGTATATCTGCCTTAGAAAAGATAGGTCTACAAAATAGTTTTAGTGAGAAAAACATTTTTGATTTCAATGGTAGAATCTTTAAACTTGCCAGTTAGCTTTCCTCTTTTTTTTTGTGAGGTAAGTCTCAAAACTAACCGAAAAAAATCCAAAAATGTTTAATATTAGAACAAAATTCAGCAGCATTTAAGAGCGTTCGTATATAATAATGATGTTGTATTATTAAGTAAGTATATTTCAAGAGCATAGTTGTCCTGAAGACGAATTTAGAACGAAATTAAAATAAAGCAAGTTTCTAAACAGAAAGACACGCGAAATTACTTGTCGGAGCCCATCTAATTACATAGCTCAGGAAATCCGCTCGTGAAAATTGTCAGAGCGCATTTCCTGAGCGAGTACTGAGACACCAACAATTTGCTTCGACAATAAACATGGACCTGCCAACTCGTTTTCTTGAAAACAGCTGATAAATTGTCGAAGGGGGTCATGAAATTATGAAACTTGTTTGATAATTGTCAGAGGTACCTTTGAAAATTTAGATCACAATGAAACAAATTATAGCAAAGAGGACTACAAAACAAAACTACAATTAATTGGAGAGCTGCGAGGTGGACAAACAAGTGAAGCTGATCAAAGTGGGCGAGTCGCAAACATTTTTATGAAATCTGGCCAACAAAATGCATTCCGATACTGGCAGCTGCATCACTTGTGTCGGAGAATCTTGTTCGGAGGCTCTCCCGTTGATATGGTTGGTGTGCCAATTGCCCAATGTATGCACACCACCCAAGTCCCAACCTCCGTAGCCTCCACGGCCAATCAGCCCTAAGCCATTGCAGTCTCCATGGCCTATTATAGTAGAGTATCCTCCGGTTTACTGTGGTAGTTTCCGTTGCGCCCGCCACTCCCGTTGTTACCTACCTACGGCGAGTATGAGCCTCCAGACCATGCAGCTGGATGTGGCTATGAATATTAGGCCAATATAATAATAAAGGACGCTGCTTATACCTCCAACCCCACACAAAATGAGTTCATAAATTGACCATGGCATTGCCTATGACCTCTGAGTTTCAAGGACTTCCTTTATCAATTCCCAAAACCCGAAACGAACCGATTCTAAGGGGTTCGGTTCAGGACCGGTTTGCAGCCTTGATTTGAGATGATCAAAATATCACTTTGATATGTTCGGAACAGTTCAATTTTAAGTTTGTCATATCGGCTTTTATTGATCATATCATTTTCTTTCTGTATTCGATTGTTTTCACTAATTTATTTTATCCTTCAAATCGAAAAATAAGGAGTTTGTTAAAAATGTGGTTTTTATTACAAAATACACAAGTAGGGTCTTTGTTTCTAGTCTGCTTTCTAAGAATTTGTGTTCGTAAAGCTAAGGTCTCACAGGCAAATGATTTGTTCAATTGATAAACAAATTACAAAATGGCCAAATTGGATAAATTTTCGGCCGTGTTTGATCAATTTTTATACCCTTTGGAGAGGGTATATTAAAATTGTCCGGATGTTTTGTAACGCACAGAAGGAAACATCTCCGACCACATATAGTATATATTCTTGATCAGCATGACGAGCTGAGTTGATATAGCCACGTCCGTCTGTCCGTCCGTCCGTCTGTCCGTCTGTTTCTATGCTATCTCCTCCGTCAGTTTTAAAGTTATCTCAACCAAACTTTGCACGAAGTCTTTTGGTATAAATACGCTGCACATTTGTCGGAACCCGGATCGATGACTATAGCATATAGCTGCCATAGGAACGATCGGTTGAAAAAGTAGTTTTAGTGAGAAAAACTTTTTGTTTTCAATGCTATCGCTCCCAACCCCCGTATTTATAAGTTTTCTATGATTTCACATAATTTCACTGAGGTTTATCAAAATCAAATAACTATATAGTATAGCTGCCATACAAAAAAGATAGGTCTGAAAAAAAGTCTTAGTGAGAAAAACTTTTGTTTTGAGTGCTATCGCTCCCAACCCTCGTTTTTATGAGTTCTTTATGCTTTCACATAATTTCAGCAAGTTTTATAAAGTCGGGCAACTATATAGTATAGCTGTCATACAAAAGATAGGTCTGAAAAAAAAGTCTTAGTGAGAAAAACTTTTGTTTTCAATGCTATCGCTCCCACGTTGTACAGATCTATATTATTAGTTATTAGTTTTAAATCTTGCCAAATCTGCAATCATGGCTATTTAGTAAAATTTTTATCAGAATTTGAGGAAATTATTTGCCTCTGGGACATAAGCTGAAGAAGTCCCCTTTAACCAAGAGGGCTCTATGCGGCAGACCCAATATGAAAGCTTGGAATACATTCTGAAGAATAACCTCCCGTATTTTTGCTAGTTGCAATCATTTCACGCTTTTGCCTGTTTGGGCAGTGGTATCGTTAAAAATTGCATCAAAGCCTTTGGTAGAGGGTAGCTGCCTCAGGTAGAGGGTAGCTGCCGCCTTGCTTAGTTGAATTTTACTTCATTTCACCTTAAAATTCACAACCAGTTAAAGTAGTCTATGTATGGAGTGACGTATGTTGACTGTTCGTAAGTCACTCTGGTTTCTTTTCAGTTGTCGAATAAATCTTTCGCCTTTTACTAAAGATTTCCGTGGAGAGGAGCACTCTAATGAGTCTAAACTAAATTTTTTGTAGAGCCTGGTAGCCTTGGTTGCCGGGCCAATAATTAATAAATCGTTAAAAACAAATAAAACAAAAAAAAAAAACCACAATGGTAATTTCTTTGACGCAGATTTGATGTAACTTTGAATAATTAATTAGAACAAGATTAAATAATTAAATGCAAATCTGAAAGTCGTAACTATTAATTAAAAAACAAGTTTTTCAAATTAAATGCAATTTTCTGACCGACTGTTCTTATGAAAAGCCTTGCTCTAATTCTCTAACCGATCTATTTAAAAATACACAACTCTTTCGATACTGAACTTACCCAATTCTGGATCTGGAAAAATTCCATTCGCCTTAATGGTTAAATTACCCACAACGGCACTTGCATCAATATCACTGAGACGCAAAAACTGATGGCCATCCTTCTTATACATTTCACCCTCCGTATCTGTGGTGGTCTCCACGTCAACTGCAAACCGCAGACTCATTTAATTTGATCAAGCAATTAAATTCTTTTATAACTTACACAGCGTCACATTAAATTCGCCCTTGGGTTTGAGATGCAATTGATTCACCTGCATGTCCGCCTTGTAGCTGCCCAAAATGTTCATCTTAGGCAAATACGAAACGAGACGCAATTTGATTTTATCGCCATTGACGGTATAGCTGACCTCTTTGGCTTTGTGCTCGCCAAAGCCAGAGATTTTCGCATTGCGTATGCTAATGCGACCCTTAACTCGGCCACTTTCATATCGGAAACTGGTGCGGTTAATGACAAAAGGTTCGTAGGGAGGAATTTTCAACTCAGCATTTCCATCCTTCAGGCGAGGAATCATGGTATTGATGATATTTTTTATACATTCCCCCACCTGCTCATCATCGGGTGAGCACTTGGGCAAGTCGGTGGCTGAAAAATATAAAAAAAATACACTTGAAATAGTTCCAAAAAGAATAGAAAATTTAGTACACACCAGTATAATATTTGCTTTCAGATGGGGCTGCCGTTGTCCTCCAAGCCAGCAGGCACAGCATGCCTATTATACAATTCATTCTATCGATTTGAGCTATATTTCTCCTCAAACTTATTGTCAGAGCATACGCCAGCGAACTGATTCACTCGAGCACTGCAACGTGCTATTTTATTCTGAAATTAGCACAGTTAATGCCTTAGTTGCTTGCACTAGAGTTAGTGAGTGTTACTTAAACAGTACTCTGAGACAGTTAAACTTTGACTGATCGCAAACCGGCTCTGTCTCTGATTTATATTGTGGCATATTATTCAAATAGAAAAGTGATTAGGAAACCATACGTGACATTCAATGACTTGCATCAAAAAATTTTAATAATCATCAAGAATTCGATTTTATCATTGTCAAAGTATTAATTTTATTACTAGCCACTTAATTGGGGAGATGTGAAGGGCTTACCAGTTGAAGCCTGAAAATGAGTAATATGAACTTTGGCATCTGCTTGGAGACTCATTTGTAAGAGCTTAGCTAATATATGAAATGTTCTCTTAACAAACGGAGTTGCAAATGTTACAAATTAAATGGGAGAGCGGATTCGATGAAGCTTGAAGAAAACTTGTTTAGTAATTTTACAAATTGCCAACATTTGTTATTTGCGTACTATGCAAATGTTATCCAATTCTTTGGAAAATTTTTACAGGCAAACTTCAATAACTTGTATTTACTACATTGTTAACGAAAACTAAATGGCTAGAAGTTTTGACTGTCTCAACATGAACTGAATAAGTCGGCCCATTCTTTCCATTCGATGCATATTTTAGAAAAGCTCTCAAGAGATAATTGAGTTGTTATCGGTCAGATGGGGGTATTCTCCAAGTCGAGGCTGTTTTATGGACCTTTTTTAAAAAAAATCTTATCTGAAAACGCAAAGCGTTTTACCAACTCTGTTTTTTGTATTATGTTACAAACAGATTAGAATGAACAAACAAATTTTTACTGCTTTACGAGGGCGTCAACCGGCCCAAGGGCCAATGATTCCACGTCTCCAGGTTGTGTGAAATGAAAACTAAAAACGGGGTTATAATCAGAATAGATGTCATTCTGGTCTCCTCGAAAAAAAATTTTGTGATTATTTTTTTTGACAAAATGGCGTTCATGGAAAAATGAAACTTCTTTTTGGGCCCATTTTTTGTAGTTTAGTAACAAAAAACCTGGTTTCGAGATAAATGAGTTTAAAGTTTAAAGTAATTTGAAAATTGCTTGTTTTATCGAAGACATTGGTCGACCAAGGAGGCTATATCTTCTAAAGTATTTCGAATTTCCAATAATCCTTTTGGGACGATATTCTCAAATATCCAAGCTTTAAAATAATATAAAAAATAGAGGGAGCAGACAGAATACCTTACGAATTTTTTGAAAATGCTTCCTACGACTTTCTGTAAAATTCCAAATGTACAGAACTAATCTGATCGCTCAGGATTTTATTTAACGTTTTTAAGATAGATTAACGGTACCCATATATGCACATAATTGTACATATGATAGTATATTGGTTGGGGAAAATGATATTGATTGTTTTAAGACCTCCCTCATTTTCCCAATTTAAAAACAAGTGAGAAAGTCGGTCAAGCCCGACTATAACATACTCTGTACCTCTCTCTCACTTTCTCTCTCTCTCTCTCTCTTTCTCTCTAAGATTGTGCGGCTTTGGTTGTGAAAGGGTGGGTGGGGGGGGTGGCGGGGAGTGATTCACTTATTTGCTCATAACTCGAGAACCGCTCATCCGATCTTGATCATTTCTTCGGCAAATCGATACATTTTGCATGACTACTAACTAACTCTAGAAAGTACGAATCATCTATCTACAAAACTGTGGGAGATATGACGTTTTTTTCAAAAATGTGGGCGGAAGGGGCGTGGCAAAATTGAAAATAAACTTGATCTGCCTGCAAGAATATAGAAGCATTTGTCCCATACATGTCAAATCTCTATCTCTTACCATCTCTGAGATCTGTTTGTTCATACGGACGGACAGACGGACAGACAGACAGACAGACGGATTGCTATATCGACTCGGCTTGTTGATGCTGATCAAGAATATATTTACTTTATAGGAGCTCGGAAATGATTCCTTCTCCTTACATACTTTTGCACAAAACTTAATATACTCTACCTTCGGTCCAGAGTAAAAAAGGAGACCCAAATGAGCCTGCAAACTATCGCTGAATATCATTTATGAATTGTGCGGCAAAGATACTTATGCTAATAATTAATGATCATTTGGTAGCATGGGTCAAGAACAATGGGAAGTTAAATGAGTATCAAGCCGGATTCAGAAAAAAGTACTCAACGATCGACAATATATACAATCTGGCATCAATAGTCCATCTGAAGTTTGCACAAAAAAAAGGGTGTACTGTTTTTTTTTTTGGATTTTGTCTACCTCGGAACGACGATAACCAGCGACAACAACATCAGTCTGGAAATCCGACGAAGGATCACTCTTGCAAACCGATGCTAGTACGGGCTAAGTAGGGAGCTCAAGAGCAGAGACCTCAAGAGAAGAACAAAATTAGCCCTATACAAGTCGCTTATCATCCCAGTCCTGCAATACGGCGCAGAAGCATGGACAATGACAGCAGCGGATGAAGCGGCGATTGGCGTGTTTGAACGAAAGATTCTTCGGAGGATTTATGGACCTTTAAAAGTTGGCGATGATGAAAAACCGGTTAACATGGGATTACCCCTTAAAGCATATTTCAGAACTCACGACATCGCTTTATGTTCATCGAGCTTCCAATCCTTAGGAATCAGAAGAGATTCGAATTTAACGTTTCATCTAATTTTTCAAGATGATTTAAATGATGACATTTTTTTTATTTAGTCCACATTCAGGTCTTCGATCAACATTACTGCTTTGACCAAAAGCGCCTGATTGTATAAACCGGTTTGTCCAATGTAAATCTGCAAGGTTAATTTTTGTTGCTGCATTTGACGATGAAATTGTTGATAAAATATTGAGTTCGTGAAAAAGGTAGAGGTTACATTTTTAAAAGGGTGTGCTTAAGGTCCGGTCTAAGTGGGGTCCAAGATATTAACTTCTGAACGAACTAACCACCTTAACTGGGGGATGTATAGATATAGTCAAGGAAAAAAACATTTTAGTTGACAAATTCCTTGTATGCTAATGAACGAGAATTGTCACTTAATAAATTAATATTTTTATTAAGGAGACAACATAGTAAAATATCATATGTAAAAACAATCAACAATGTTTTTGCACAAAGTAATTGAATTATTTTTTGCAAATTAATTTTTATGAATTGATCGTGATAATCGCATTGCCCTGTGGGAGTGGGCATGGATCTTTCAAATGTGGAGCCTAAACAGAAAAAAACAGAGCGGCTCCTCCCGACTCCCGATTTGCACCCGTTATCAGTGGAAGAAATGTTATATTGGGTTGATATTTGGGTTTTAATTTAATGCTTAGCCTTTTAAAGCTTACGAAAAGTATTAATATGAAACTTAACATTTTCTATGTCAACAAATATTAGGTTTGAAATTGAAATGTCATGCTCGTCGACGTTTGTCTGATCACATTGAGCACATTAGCACCTCGAAGAGGAAAAAGCTATGGTGGGAATAACAAGGTTCTAATAGTTGAAAATCGGCCACTCCCCCAAATTTTTTTGACGACGAGTTTAAGGCAAGGCATGACATTAGCCCACGGACATAAAGCCCATATGAAAATTCGTCGTAGTACCCATCGAAATATAACTTAGATTTGATATGGGCTATAAGTCCGTATAAAATTCGGACATAATGCCCAGATATTTCCGGACTTAACGCCCATGTGGGAATTTGGATTTAGTGTCTGTGCATAGCTCGACGTGTAAATAACAATATTTACTAAATTTAAATAAATTAACCTAAAACAAAAATTATTTAGAGAGCTCGCGAACTTGCATGGTTGATATGGCAACAGTTCAAGTTTTCAATTTCGAATTCCTCCAAGGAGCCCGACGAAGCAGCGCCTTAATATACAACAAGGAGGAGGAACATCTATATAAATTTAAAACTGCATATACCAAGCAAGGAGAACAAGTTAAGAGGTATGTGTGCTATGAAGATGGCTGCAATGTATCTGTGACGTATAGTGCCGCAAATGGGGGTCTGTGTACAAGAAATTCAAACTCAGAACATAACCATCCTAGTCAAGAAGCAAGGATTGCAGAATTTAAACTTAAAAATAATATAAAAGATGCGTTAGCTGTGCCGACTTTGCAAAACCACAGAGTTCGACTTGCTTTTAATGAAGAATGTCTAAAAATGGTGAAGATGCCAAATATGTCTCATTTCCTAGAATGGAGAGGCACTTGCGTAGGTTGAAAACTGGAGCAATGCCGAAGGCACCCAAATTCCCTGAGGATTTCATCTCAATTTTCAATGTGGCAGATCACCTCGAAGAATTTGGAATGTGCCAGAGTCAAAGTGATAAAAGGTTTTATCAAACAACAATAATTGAAGAGAAGTATTCGTACACAATGTTTTTGTCAAGAGCGATAACTGAACTTATTAGGACCAAAGTTCCTCAATCGGAGCGTCACTACCTGATGGACGCCACGTTTGACATTGTCCCAGAATGTTCATTCAGGATCTGAATGAAAAACGTATAAGTATAAACACATTTCTTAATGCGATGTCTTGTCCGGCAAATTAAATTATGGAAGACCAACTGGATGACATGTCTATAAATGAAGAATCTGATGAAGAAGATGTGGAGTTTGTGGTCACCAACAGTCAGACGACCATAAAATGCGAAATTTGCGCAGCTAATATGAAATCAATTTTGTTTATGCCATGTAATCACGCAAAAGCATGCAATGAATGTACAGAAGACTTAAAAAAGAAATGTGAGCAAAATGGCACTGAATTTCTGTGTCCATTTTGTCGGACTAAAATTAAAAAGACACTTAATATTTATATATAAACATACCTCTAACCAATTATTAATAAAACAAAATATTGCATTATATAAGCGTAAACCATTTTATTAAGGAATTTTAACAAAAAATAAATATTGTTAGTCTCCATGTTCATTTCAACGGCCTTAGCCTGCCGTCCTGTCGAAAAATAGTCAACGAAATTCGGCCTGTGGTCGTTGATTTACAGTTTTTTAGCCGACGAATAATCTTTCATAATTTTCTTCGCGGTCGACTTTTCGCGGTTTTCTTTAATTCATAAGATTTGGGGTGACTCATTGAAAACTTAATTTAAGCCTTAGCCCTTTGTTAAATTGTCTACGCAGTGCTTTTGTTGTCAAAAATACTCGGACTTAACGCCCATGGGCTTTATGTCCGGACATAAGGCCCAGAAAATTTTTGAGTTATATTTCGAAGTTGTGATCGAAATTTTTCATATGGGCTTTATGTCTATTAAATTATTAGGTTCAAACATAAAAATTTTAGCTCTGACAGTTTTTCGCGGTTAGAAGGGTAGGAGGAGTAATTTGCCAAGTCTGAAGCAAACTTGATTTGTGTACGATATACACCTACATACATGCAAAAATTTGTGGCTCTACCTCTTATAGTCTGTGAGATCAACGCGATCATACAGAGATAGAGACAGTTTTTCGCTGCTAAAAGATGGAGGAGGAGGGAATTTTCCAAATCTGAAACCAATTACTTGGGTACAGCATGCACCTACAAACGTACAAAAATTGGTGGCTCTATCAGTTATAGTCTCTGAGATCGTAGCGTTCATACAGACAGACAGACGGACAGACGGACATGGCTAAATCGACTCGGCTGTTGATGCTGATCAAGAATATATACTTTATGGGGTCGGAGGTGCTTCCTTCTGGCTGTTACATACATTTGCACAACTTCATAGTCCCACTTATTCCCATTTTTTAAAGAGAACAGAGTATAATAATGATTTAATTAAAGTTTAGTTTTCTTAACTTATAAATCTTAAGAATCATCCGTCCCGCATAAAAACTTAGCTATCTTTTATTTTTGATTTAAATGATTGTATTTA